>JAODPA010096710.1:0-24765 GCA_025585075.1 Nepenthes mirabilis
GGGGGGGTGGTTTGGCAAGTACATTTAGTCTAGGGGCTCTATATACTCAATTTATTTAGGGGTTAATTTAATAAATCATGATGTTTTCAGTGGAGCTTGGTTCACATCGTTGAACTCTATTCCATCTCACAGAGAGGGCAATAACCTAGCAGCCTTTATTCCAGTCCTCTTCATCCTAAAAAATGCACATTAAATATATTCACAAAATCAATTAAAATCCCTATTTCAACCAATTGGAGATCTTTCCGACTATGCTAGTCTTTGAGATATTCCACTCCTGATTGTTGTGCTTCTCAATCAGGAAGGACTTCCATCCCAGCCGACATAGATCTCTCTCTCACATATCTCTTTCTTTCTCACCGTATGAGCTATGACGCATTGTAGAGTCCAGAGTTATGCTTTGGCCAGTCCATATTATAAGTAGAAAGCGATAGAAGCAATTAACTCTTACAGATGTTTCCACTAAAAAAGGGGATGTTCCGGGAGAAATGATCTGCGACTAAGAAAGCAAAACTTCCAGCAGTTCATTTTGGTAAGATTAAGTATAATAATAGAATCGACTCATCACATAACTATGAATAAAAGGGATAATTGTTTTTCCAACTAAACCTTAACATGGGTGGTGTAAGAGGCAGAAGAAAGGCTGAAGTGTGAAGATCTCTGCTCTTTGGGTGACACAGAACAAGCTCCTAGGGTTTTGTGGTTAATAGAGTCATTTCCTTGAGTAGTTTGCTTTAAAATAAAATCCAGAGATTTTCAGGGAAAAAATCAAGAAACAATCATTTAAGACACTCAATTTTGTTGTACATATGATAGGAGTACCAATGGAGTGAAATATCAAACGATATCCGATAAGTTGACCGATATGTATCAGTATTGCTCTCACCCGATACTTATACTACCCGGTACTGTAGGAAAATTGTAATATATATCTATATCACCGGTATTTCGTGCTATTATTGAATGACAAACAACTAATCTTCATTTCTAGAAGTTCAAATATATTTCAAATAAATTCTTATTTTATAAGGAATATTTATATAATTGGCTAATATTTAAATATATATCGATGAATATATCGATGTTAACTTACGATTTGTTAAAAAAAATTATTATGATATGTCTAATAGCAATAGGTATTGTCCGATATGTCCAACATGAATATAATTACAATAAATACCAATATCGATATTTTAATCCATGAGTTTAACTGAAATTTTGAAGACTGTTTGGCTTAGAGCACTTGTAAATGTGATAAATTTAAGCAATCTCAGCATGAAAAAAAAAATTGATACACCATTTAGATAATTATCCTTTTTCCATCTTTTGTGGAGGATGTTGTATCCTCCTTGAAGTGTTCCCAATTCTGCTCTTCAATATATTCTTCTGCACTAAAAGAAACTGCAAATTAATGCATAATTGATGCAACCAATCAAAGAAGCAAAAATCTATCGAGGATGCAATTAGAAAGCCAGAGAATTAACCATCAAAGAACGATTTGGGAAAAGCAATATACTCTAAAGTCTAAATACTGTTCTACAACATTTAGGGAATGATAAAATTGCATATTTCAAGCCAGTGGCAGATATGGAGTGACATCAACAACATTCTTATATGCTCTAATTGTCAAACTCAGGCATTAAGATAATGCCATGCAATTATCAATATGGCAAAATCTAGACAGCGTAACTAAAATAAAATTTTCTGCATCCGTCTGCTTTAAGAATCCACTACAAAATTGTAAAACATGCTGTGTTTTGGACAGCAAGAGGTAGGGTGTGGTGGGATGGGGTGGGGCTTGGCCACACAAAAAGGAAATACATTGGGCATTAAATGCTCCAACACTTGAACTCAAATATCAAAGTAGTATGGAATTTTTAACTAGAAGATTGTAAGTATCAAATATATGTAGAGCATACCAAGGCCAAAATCACCGATCTTAATATCGTTCCGAGCATCGAAGAAAATGTTATTGGGTGTCAAATCACGATGGATGATTCCTTGCCCATGTATGTGTGCTAAACCTTCAACAATTTGATGAAACAAATGCCAGGCCAAGTCCTTGTCAAAATAGTTGTAGGATTCAAAGAGTTGACGAAGAGTCCTTGACACCACAGAACAACAGAAAATCATTAACCTGGCAAAGAAAAGATTACTACACACAAAACAATTATAAGACCACCAAGAGGGCATCAAAAGTAGCCTTTTTGTCAACTACAATTTCATCCTCACTGCTTGAACAACTTCTACCATGAAACAGCAGATGATTCCCCAATATGAAAAGAATGTAATCACAAGAACGAGGACCTTTAGCAGCTCCATTCATCAACTACCATTCCTTCTTATTATTGGAACTTGAACTGTGCCATCACCTTAATACATAAATAAATCAGTTGAATTCCAGAAGGACCAAAGACATGCTTCCAGATGAATATGTGGCATGGTCCAAAATGATAAAATGACAAGCCACTAAGGGAGAAGGCAGCATGGAAGACACCCCAAGAGGATGGTTCCAAGATAAATACTAATAAAGCAAAGCCTCAAAATGATATGATAACGCAGGCATTAGTTTTGTGATCAGGGACCATGTCAATGGGCAAGTATAGACAAGCCACAAGAGGATGGCAGTCAGAAACTAGACACGCAGCAAAGGCCATAGTTTTGGTCAAATGAAGCCCTTGACATGGATTCTATGAAAGTGGTGAAGGGTCTGGGGGAACTGAGGCTCTCTCTCTCTCTTTATGTTTCTGTTCTTAATCCTGATGCAAAACTTTCCCAAGTGATTTTACACAAGCATTTCAGTGGAAAACAAAACTTTCAGATGACTTAAACAAACACAACTCCAGGTAAAAAAGCTACGCACAAATTCACAGTAAGATAGCATCATCAACCAAATGAGTAAAGTGACAAATCTAGGAGATTCAGGGGGTTCAGTGCAGTTAAGGAAATAACACTGACACAAGACTCAAAGTCATTGTAGATGGAAGTAAATGTCAACCTAGGGCAATATTCCATTTGGATATACAGATATGTTGAATCAGCCATGATGTCATTCCCAACATCTGATGAGCTCCTGCCCTTACGACTAAAGCTCGAGCTCACTGCAGTTCTTGAACCCCAGGTGCTGCCCTCAAGAAATCCAGCAACTCCAGTTTCAAACCAGGCCTGAAATTTTCACCAAGTATCATAGGAATTTTTAATACAAACAACCCCTGAAAGCTGATCACTTTTGAAGTTCCTAAGGATTCTTGAAACATAGAAATCAAGATAGAGATGCTTAAAACAACAAAGCTAATACCACATCAATCAAGACTAAAAAAGATTGAACAGGAGCCATCACAAAGAAATGCTCTCTTTAACATATGATGAACGTTAGAAAACATATGTTTATGACCTCGTCAAAATGAAAATTGTCACTGATAGAAAAAAGGAACCCAGAATTTCGTGGTATTAGAAATAAAAGCCAAGGGATTTAGACAGCTCTAACCTGATAGTAACGTACAACATGTTGATGTTGCAAACGAGAAAGGGTTGCCACTTCCCTGAGCATCTCATTGAAGGACATTCGTAAGCACATGAGAATCCAACAAGAAATTGACAAAAATTAGGACACATCACAAACAATCGACTAAGAAACCATACACATTGAGGATGCTAACAATGTAACATTTAACACTTGATGCTCATACATATCCAGATAGGGAAAATTTTTTTAATTATCCTTTCATTTCTTAACAATAAATATCTAAAGAATGAAAGAATGGAGAATATCCTCAGCAGCAAATAAGGCACGACTCTCTCTTTCTCCGTGTTCTCTCAAGAGATATTCAGATTAGCACATCAAATCCTCTTAATTGCTTCAACATATCTGAAATTGATACCAGAGCACATTGAGTCCAAGTACCCTAGTTTTATTGTATCGCTGTTCAGGTTTCATAATATGATCTGAGAACTCTGTTGTACCAAAACCATGATGATATCATATGCTAGCATTCAACCTTGACTTGACCAGTGATCAATCGCTGGTAAGACTAACACCGGCAACAAAATCTATAAATTATAAGGACATTAAGAGATGTTTAAGGGTTCATTCACAATCATAAATCCTAGCCCTAAATTTGAATCTAGAAAATTTACAATGCAGAGGGTTATAGCTGCATGTAACTGTTTTAGACAGCCTGGTGGTGAACATCAATTCAAGCCCAACCAAACAGTGTTCTTCTCTTCTTGCCATTGAAGTTGAGTTCCCCCAATATATTCCATGAAAATCAAGAGAAATGGAAATTGATATCAAAGTGTTAGGATTCATTACTCTAGTACAGGGAATGCTGCACACCACATTCCTACATTACTGATTTCGCAACATATTTATGACTTTTTTTTTTTTTTTTGCTCCTCTGATTTGTTGCTAGATTCATCAGAATCCCCTTGTTATCACTATACTGCATGCTATATTGAGTGGCTTATGCCACCACCTCCATAGTGGCCTCTTAGAATCTACCATAATAAAGACAAAGTTTCTCACAAAGTGCCTGAAACTTAAACCACCTCAAAGTACTCAGTGAATGAGCCAAGAGGCAGTACAACTGAAGTACTTTGCAACAATCTTGCCTCCAAATCAGGCAATTCAAACTAGACAGTAATCCATCAGTCATTTTGACACTCATTGTTGCTGATTCTTTGATCATCTTTTTTTCATAGATATGAATTGAGATAGGTTTGACTCGTGCATCTTATTTGAAAAGACCTATTGCTGAAGAAACTTCATGTTCAATATTATCACTGACTTAAACATTCTTTATGGAGTCTCACAAATTCCTGATACGTCTCTGCAGATACAACTAACTTATCATTGAACAATGACCACCATTACCACAGCTTCCAATAATTTTTTTTGCCAATTAATAATGATAGATGCTTAAACATTCTTTGTGGAGTCTCACAAATTCCTTATATGTCTCCTGCTGATACTAGTACCTTATCATTGAACAATGACCACCATTAACACAGCTTCCAATAATTTTTTTACCAATTAACAATGGTAGATGCTCTTGTCAATTGGGAATTTGAGTCAAGAAAATCAAGTAAACCTAATAATGGAAAGCTAACCATCAAGGTAAGCAAGAAAGTTGGGTTCAATAAGGGAATTGTAAGAAGATTAGCAAGGCACACACTCTATATAAGTGATTGAGCTGATTCCACATAAAAATTGATTGATGTAAAAGAAAGGGGATTCCCTATCCACCGAAGAAAGATACCATGAAGATAGGTCTAATGCCAAAGTAGATGAAAGGTCCTACCTGAAGTCCAATAGATCCTCTAGCACATATGAAGATATTACCCCCAATCGACATTTTACACCGTTATGATATGTTTTCTTAATAGCATAAACCCATCCAATTCAAGCATCGAATGGGAGTATCTTCTTAAGGATTCTTGACTCTTTTGTTCCGGAACAGTTCGTTTGATCCTCATCTCAAAAAGCTCCTCCCTCATACGCATATTGAGAATAATCCAATCTTTGGCATCCATGAATTTATCAGTCTTATTATGAAATGAGGGGCCATAAGGTCAAACTAGAGGCTATAACACCTATAAAGGATGGCAAAATTATTTAGAACAGAGGTAGTGGGCCAATATAACAAAAGTTTTGATTCAACATCCGATAATCCTAAAAAACAAAAAACTTAAAATGAAAGAAATTGGAAATAAATTATTACTTTAAAGCTTATCCAGTACCAAAAATGCACTTCTTTTGTCTGTAAGACATTTCAATACCAGCCGTGAATAATGATTATGCAATGAAGTGATAGACAGACTCATTCACCCTATAACCAACAACAAGTCTTACTATAGATCTAGTGTACACCACCATATCGTTTTTTTTATTAGTTGGTAATTTCTCTTCAATGTAAGGCATTAGAAACACGAAAAACAAGGACTACTCCAAATATATTAAAGAGTTTGCAACAATGATGTATTTAGCAAATCAAATACCGTGGTCTAAAAATGTCTCTAATTAATCGATGATTTTAGCTAACATTTAAAAAATATTATAGGAAAGAAGTAAAAACTTTCATTAACACCTAATTCATGTCAAATAGACCCATTAACCCACCCAGAATATAACCTCCAAAAGGTAGAGGCTGGCCAGGTCCAAGTATTGGCACCTTGTAATCTAGCCCTTTGATAGCCACAATATCATTCCAATCTTACAGATTTAAATCATGCAATCATCCACAAATGCACCAGATTTAGAGAATCAAAGAAATCCTAAAAGCAACCAGCGGGTCTAAAGCTTGTTAGTAGTACCACTTTGTGTATTTCAACTGTTTATACTAGTCCAAGACCTTAACGTGACTTAGCATACCTCTTGATGTTAAAAGTTGACAACAAACCTACTAGACTTCAGCTCTACTAAATCCAATTTTATTTCAAGCACAGAGAAAGCTTTCGATGTTCACCACCAGCTTTCAAAAAAAAAACTGAGGCTGTTCAAAGTACTATAATGCAGCTTTTCAAAACTATCTAGCTCAATGTTGAATTATCCATGAAATGGATTCTATCAATATTCTATCACAAATTGAAGTAGCTCAAAGGAAGACAAAATTGTACACTTTTCCCTATGGTGCTTCAATGTGTTCTCGTTTTGTATGAAGGTATAACTAACAAAAAGTTCTGTTGATGATCTATCACAAATTGGAGTAGCTAAAAAGAAGACAAAATTGCCATTACTTCATGCCATAAACTCCTATGTACTTCTGCGTAAGGTGTTTTGCTGTGTTTATGAGTTATACGAGGTAAGACAACTTGGTATACATTGGATTCCCAAACCTTAACATGTATTTTCACTGGACATTCTGTCACTAAAAAAGTCAACTTGTTTTATCATCTTCTACTACAAAAGTATTTTAGTATGCATGATAGACTCCGTAAGTCTAAGCCATATTTTGGTGATTTCCCTCTCCAAACAAAAGCACACACAGAGAATCATAAGCTTCGCACCATCTTCTTTGGTTTAGTCCCTAACGAAATTTACTAAACTCAAAGGATAAAGAGAATGTAGTTAAGAAGGAAAGGACACAGGAATAAAGGATGTAGGAACCCCAAGGAGGGAAAAGGAATTAAAGGTTTACACTATCCTAAAAAAAACAGGATACTGTAAGAACCTTACTTAGATCCAGTTCCTCAGCCACCTGTATTATCCTTGGTGAATCTCACCCTAAGTTCTTCACACCATGATGAAACTGAAATTAATAATCTCGGCATACCTATTGTTCTCAGAAATGTTCCCATCCTTTTCCTTTATCGTTTGTGGATTATAGTAGTTTCTCCGTTCATGATGTGCGAATCTGGTGCATGGATCTGGCACATGGATTGTAGGGTTCTCCAGTGTTGTCTCTAGTGCACAGATCTAAACCAGCTTCCTTGTTTCCCGTTGGTTTGCAATAATGGCAATCATTGGTCAAGGGTTATGGATATTCTCTTTGAAGAAAAGCTTACCTATATTCTTGGTATAGTCACTATTCACTGTTCATTACCGGTTCAAAAACTTGTTCATTTTGTGGGTGCTTCAGTTTGATACATAGGGCTAGCATTTTGTTTGACGATCACTTCAGTTATTGTTTATTGTTTATTGTATTTCTCCATACTATCCAATATATATGGGATTTTTTATTGGATTGACAGTCTTTATTTTGACTAGTGTGTTCAATTCATCGTGGTAGGCTGATTATCCATGAATACTAAATCTATAATGAGGTTTTTTTGGGGGAAGAGGAGACAGTACGAGATTTGATTTGTTTTTATTGTGGTAAAGTTGGTCATACGTGTAATAAGTGCTGGATCTTACATGGGAGGCCTAGTACAACTCCAAATTATGTTATTACTACTCTTTTTCAATCTACCACTGATTCTCAACATCTTCACAAGTTTGGATCATTGACTCTGTTGCCTCAGATCATATGATTGGATTCATAGGAATCGTGCTTAGTTATCAATTTTATTCTATTGTTCATGACATTACTTTAGCTAACACCTATTCCGCAAAGATCGATGGTGTTGGTTCTGCTTTTTTGACAAGGACTTAAAGACTCTCATTAGTCTTTTACTTGCCAAATTTTTTGCTCAATCTACCATCAGTTAGTAAGTTTACTAAACAACATAATTGTTGAGCTGATTCTTATCCACTCATCGTTATTTTAGGACCTTACCATAAGAAACGTTATTGGTAGAGATCGTCGCAACTTAGGAGGTCTCTACTTGTCTGATATTAAACTAAATCCTATTGTCTAATCCAGTGCAAATTCTACCCCCCTTGATGTACACGACATATTGGGTCATCCATAACTATACTCTAAAAAAGTAACGACCAACTCTGACGTCTGTTATCGACGTATTTTATTAATCAAGTCAGTTTATCAGGTATCATCGTAGGACATATTCCCCTCATATAATCCAAATGCCTCTACCCTTTTTGAGTTAGTACGCCCAGATATATGGGGACCATGTTCAATTTTGTCTAAGATGAGATTTTATAACTTTGTTATTTTTATTAATAACTATTCACGATTTACCTGGCTATATTTAGTGAAGAATTATTCTAAATTATACTCTATTTTTTGTGCATTATATGCCAAAATTAAGAGCAAATTCTCTACTTCTATATGTACTCCGTGAAATAACAATAGTCGCGAATATTAATTTCTTCTTTTTTATCATCCTTGTCCTAACATGGGATTTTTAAAGAATTAACTTTTCTTGATGTGACCTAGTAAAATGTAATAGCTAAGAATAAAAATAGACACATGATGGAATTACTCAAAATCTTATTCCAAATGGGCGTTCCAAAGACCTTTTGGAGTGATATAGTACTGATAGCTTATTATCTTATAAATCAGATGCCATCAGTTACTCTTTCAAGGAAGATTTCTTATTATGTATTATTTTCTAGCAAGCCATTACATTCGCTTCCCAAGAACATTTTCGGTTATGTATATTATGTCCGTGATATTTCATCTCAGGTGACAAAACTTGATCACAAGTCCTTAGCTATATTTTTCTCAAATATCCTCGTACTCAGAAGAGGTATCAGTGTTTATCTTCAAAGTTGAGACATGTTGTGTTGTCCTCTAATATCATATTTTATTTGTCTGTACTTTTTATCCCTATCTGTCTCTAGCAAGTCTATCGTTAACTCTTCCTCCTGAAGATAATATTCTTGTATATCAAATTGTTCATAAAGATGTATCACCAGCACCTATGTCACGTGTTTTTTAGTCCTCCGTCACTCAGCCATATGTTTGTGGTCATTGTCCGATGTTTGGTTCCTCTTTGGGAGTGGCCTTGGAGACTAATATTGAGACAATTACTCCAACTATAGGTACTATTGTTCCTAATTAAAAAACCAATTTAGAAATTCCGATTGCCTTATGAAAAGATCATCATAGTTGAACTGAGTATACATCATCAACTATGTTATCTTATGATGATATTTCATCTTCTCATCAAGCTTTTGTAACTACCTTGGACTCGATTAGTGTGACTCAGTCGGTATCTGGTACTATTCCCCATTTTGGGTTTATGCAATAAAAGTCAACTCTAATGGTTCTTTAGCTCGCTTGAAAATTCGTCTAGTAGCTAATGGGTATGTTCAGACTTAAGGGGTGAACTAAATAGATACATCTCCTGTTGCCAAGTTAACCTCTGTTAAGTTGCTCATCTCATTAGTTACAACTCATCACTGGTATTTACATCAGTTAGATGTCAAGAATACATTCTTACATAGAGATCTTTAGGAGGAGGTTTATTTAGAGAAACCTCCAGTGCATGTTTGGTTGCAGGAATTGGGTGGGAAAAGAATTTCTATTCTCGCGGGAATAGAAATTCCTCCGTTTGGATAGCCTACGGATGGGAATTGTTATTCCCTCAGAATTGTTATTCCCACAATATAGGAATAACAATTCCCACATATTTATTATTATTGTTGCATTCTGGTTGCACGGGGACCGAGAAATGCAGAGGTGCGTCCAATCGGATCCGTGGTTTCTAGGCAACACAAGTGATTGAGGTGTCGAACACGAGATTGTTGTTAATTATTAAATACAGTTTCTTCCACATATACTCTTTTTGCATGATGCAGAATTTTTTATGATTAATAATAGCAAATATGTTCTTGAAATAACAATTCATAATAAATATTTTATATTCTCAAAATAATACTACCAATGTTCCGAATATGTCATAGAAGTATTGTCTATTACTCAAATTCCCATATTTCTATCTCTTAGGTTCAAATTTATAGCATTAGCTAACCGTTCACAGATGCATCCGAGTAGTAGAATAAGCCCACAGCATGTTGTGACCGCATCATGTGGACACAACAGTTTAGAACAATGGATTGGAGTCTCATACTAATGGATGTGATTTGTGATGGGAAAATCCTGTATGGGAAAAAAATTCTAGCAAGAGGGACTCATTCCCCATTAAGTTGACCATCCATTATGGAGCGGGCTAGACTTTTCTGATAACACTGAAGTTATCCAAGAGGATCACCATATCCTATTTGTTCATGGATATATTTCAGAAAGTACAGAGCATTTGTTTTGAGGCATCACTACAATGCTCAAGTGTTGTTTCTTGGTTTTCAAAAAAGGCCCGGTAGTTCCAGGTAGACAATTAATTGGCCTAAAACATAACTAGCACATTTGCAAATCTCATAATATAAAACTATTATGCCATGAATAATTTACCCTACAACGCTAAGATTAACCTAAGTACCTGACTGAGGGTGGTAACCTAAGTACCTAAATGGACTCAACCTCCACCATCTCAACTTCTTTTATGTGCCTTTCCTAGACTTCTACCTCTATCCTTTCACCTTATCCTTTTAACCCCACATCCTCTTTCCTCTTCACCTATTCTTTTTATTTACTTCTACCTCTTGTTTGACCTTTTAGCAAAAAGCTTTTGACTGTCTTGCTCTCTGAAGTGTTATAAGAGAGATTTTTCAGACATCTTAGAACAATAGTAATCCCATGAGTCCGCAGAAACTAGAGACTTCTCTTTCGCTCGCCATTGTCAAGCCAATTCTATATAACCTCTTACCAGATTTCTTCTAATACTTGACAAAGAAACATGACTCCATGTAATTCTCTTACTCCTACATTTTTCTCTTAGTGAACAATTAACGAGTTCCATAATTAAACCTTAAACCCAGCCCTCGAAAAGTGAGGGCCACTTAAGAGATAACTTAGTGTAGCATATTTTTTCCCAATCAGAGCATGTATAAAAATATCAGTATCAGTCACAATCAAATCGGCATCTGATAATAATAATGGTATTAAATATATCAAATGGAAAAAAAAATTTTGAAATCGTAAATTCATAAAGTCATATCGGCTGATATAATAGCTTTATCAGCCGATAAAAAAACATATTGCAATACTGCCATGGCATTGGGAAATATTAGTATTAGGGTCCCAATATATTAGTCGATATATATCGTTTGAGCGAATATATATCATATCAGTTAATAGTATCATCTATGTTCAAAGTGTTGACTACCTAGTAATGGCTTCACCAAAAGCAATAGTTGAGACAAAAAATATGATCCCAATCACTTTTCACCTATTGATTATGTTTGGATAAAGCTTCTCAACCAAAGTAGAACAAAAATAATAACAATGCTTTAAGTCAAACTAAGTAGGTCAACTATAGGAACCCATTTGCTTTCTATTGTCTTAGTTAGAGAGAGAAGCTCCTTCTCTCCAGTTTTCTTTTCAAATTTGCAAAAGCGGGGTTAGGGATGCAGTCTACCAGTGACCTCGGCCATGGCCGGCCTCCTTGGGGCTTCGCTAGTTCCTTCTCGATCATCTCCTCCATCTCTATTGACCACTTCATGTTCTTCGGGAGTGGGCTTTGCGGATGCAGTGGCCCAATCCTCTGATTTTTTCCCTCTGTTGCAGTGAGACGCCCTGGTTCAATCTCCTGTCCCAAATTCTCCCTTCTTAGCCTGTACAAAGCGGCTGGAGCAACGCAATGAATATCTGTCAGTGCGGAAAGCTTCGTCCCCTGCTCTGTCTGATGATGCGGCAGATGGGCTACGAACCAAGACGCCAAAGGATGATGCTTCATTCTTGGAGGGCACGAAAGCTCTGGTGGTGGACTCTCCTTCTCGAAGAATCTCAGCTGTTGGCTCTCAGCAAGTTGTGGAGCACGGTGGGAAAGGTTTGGCCATTGGGTCAAATGGCGTTGAAATTAGCCCACACAAGGATATGTTGGATGCTCCGGTGCCAGAGCATCCAGCGAATGTTGGGGCCAATCCTCCTACAGCTTCCTGGTCAACTGTGGTTCAATTAGGCCCGGTTGCAGGTAATAAACTTAAATACTTTCCTCCCCCTGTTTTCAAGGGCAGTGTTGTGGAAATTTCTCCTCCCTGTGAGGTTATTCAACAAGGGAAGGATATGTAGGGATTTACTCTCGTGGGTTATTTTTTTGATAAATCTCTAAATTTCTACCTGGTCAGCTACATTACACGCAAAATTTAGGTGTGTTTTGGGCTATCTCATGTTGCTGAACATGGGAAGGATTTCTTTCTATTTCGTTTCCCAAATGAAACGCTGATGTTGAATTGTTTGAACCAAGGCCCATGGGCTTTCGCTGGCCGTACTATGTTCCTAAAAATATGGAAACCTGGAATGGAACTTGCTAAGGAGGAACATAAGAGCTTTCCTATCTGGATAAACCTGTGGAATGTCCCTATCCAATTTTGGACCCCCCGGGACTTAGTTGAATAGTTAGCGCTATTGAGAAGCCAATTCAATTGGATTCGCCTAGTGCTAAAATGAAGCGGTTACGATATGCCCATGTGTGTGTGGAAATACTGGCTTCATCCTCTCTTCCTCAGACCATAAAGCTTCAATCTATCAATGTTTTGGGGATGCAACATGAGGTTGATGTGGCAGTTGAGTACCATTGGAAACCGATTCGCTGTGAGCTCTGTCAACTCACGGGACATAGTAAGGCCCATTGTTACTCCAGCCTTGAGTACAGGCCTATGGGGCGTACAGTCCCAATTCCTATTATGAGCCAAGATACTGCTTTTAAAGAGGATAAGAGGAATTCTGCTTTTTCCTCTGAGGTCCCTGAGAAGCTTAGGACTTCCTCTAACTCTTTTGCCATTCTCCATGAAGCTGTAGATGTTGCCCCTTCTCCCGGTAGGGATACAACGGAGTTTTGCAAGATTGAGGGTAGTCTGGAGGTGGGTGCCAGTGACTTCCACTCTAGTGCTGACATCCCTTCTCCGTCTGTGAATAGAGAAAGAGTGCTGCAACACAGTATTGCCAAATCTGAATTGCAAGCAGGAGTCAGCCTGAGAGCTGCTGTTTCATCTGAGGATGCGCTAAATGATATTCGAGTATTATCTAGTATTGGTGAGGTTGTTGGTTCTCCGGCCGACGGCCTTGCTCCCAGCACCCTTGGGGTTTTTCCAGCATCGGATCTGCACGATACGCCTGCTCGGAACTCCCAACCCCAGACAGTTTCTCCTGTTTTTGTCATGACTGATGGTCATCATGGCGAAGACCAGGAGGTAGGTGCTCAAACTATGGACCAGTCACCATCCTTTGTTGATGTGGATTCGCAGTTGGATTTGCTTGAGGCTAAGGTTAGTTATGCAGTAGGGGAGACATCGCCAAATTCTGTACAAAAGTTTACCATTGAGGCTGAGAATTTGCAGAGGTGACTGGCTTCTCTTAAAGTTAATCGTAGCATGGTCCTTACACACCAGGGCAATCTAGGAGGTTATGGTATCGAGCATAAACAACCGGAATTGCAAATGGCCCCGAGCAATGGTGAACGAATCACTCAGGCCGATGATTCTGATTGGACTACCACTCCACTGTCTAATCTGGTAAGATCAGTGAAGAAATCCAAGTCCCGGAGATATCGAAAATCCACTCTGAAGCATCCTACGGGCACTACAAGCTAATCTGCTTGGTGGAGTAATGGGTTGATATTGTGCTGGTTGCCCGGTATGGTTTTTGCCGGTTTGGACTTTGTCAACTGAAATGGGTCCTTCTATTAGATGTGGCCAAGGCTGTGCTGTTTGGCCGGTATGGTTGTCTACAGGTATGGCGTATGCATTTTGGAAGAACTGTGTGCCAGTTTACCCTTGCCCGGTATGGTCTGTTGCCGGTTTGGAATTAGCTCTCATTTTGGTTTTCTAGCCGGTATGGAATAAGCGTTCCGAGAAGAGCTGTGGGCAGGTTTGCTTGCTGCCCGGTATGGTTCTTTGCGGGTAGGACTTAGTCTGCCAGTATGATTCTAAAAGAAGTGGGCAGGGCTGTGCTGCTTGCCTGGTATGGTTTTCTGCTGATATGGAGTACGCATTCCAATTTGAGCTGTGGGCCGGTTTGCTTCTTGCCCGAGATGGTCTTTTGCCGGTTTGGAATTAACTCTCGTTATTGATGGCCGGATTGGGTCCTTCGGCCAGTATGGATCCTCTTGCCGGTATGGCACTACATACCGGTTTGGAGGAAAAAAAAAAAAAAGGTGGGCAGGTTAGTGCTTTCTACCCGTTTTGGTTTCCTGGCCGGTATGGTGGAAGAGTTCCGAATCGAGCTATGGGCAGGATTGCTTGTTGCCCAGTATGGCTTTTTGCAGGTTTGGACTCGGTCGGTATGGTTTCAAAAGTAGTGGGCAGGGCCGTGCTGTTTGCCTGGTTTGATCATATGCAGATATGGTATACGCATTCCGAATAGAGCAGTGGGATGGTTTTATAAAATAAAAATGCCCGGAATGGGTGGTGCCTTTTGCTCGGTATGGTTTGTTACTGGTATGGGCTTGATGTTTTGGAGCTATTGGCTGGTAGGCTTTATAATGCCAGTTTGCACCTTGCAGGATTGGATTGCGGACAGAGTATCTCTGCGGGTCGCTGATGTGGGGCATTGTTTGTGTAGCCCTGTTTGGTTTTGAGTCTCTTAACCGGTTGGGTCGAAGGCTAGTGGCCGGTTCGGATGATGGCATTTTGGCCGGTTTTTTCCTTTTGTATGTTTTATTTCGGTATCACGAAATGTTTTATGGTGGTGTTTGGGATATGCCCTAACGTCTATATTATATCTCTAAGTCGGTAAAACACTTGAAGTTAGAACATAGTTTTTTTATACTTTTCTATCTTTTTAATTCAATTTTAATTACTTACCAAAAAAAAAAAAGGTCAACTATAGGAATCTGCTGCTATGGTTCCTTTCATTTCATCATCCAACCTGGTAAACACAATACAATTAGTCCATGTTTTGTTTTCAAAACATATAAAGATCCACTTCAACTTTGCTGACATTTTCCCTATCCACAAACTAATGAATAAGAAAAATAATTCAAGTAATTATGTGTAACCATGTATGCTGGAGACCTTGGTGACAGCAAAAGAAGGTGCTTTGATAAACTAAGGCAGAGCAAGGTGCTTTGAAAGTGAGAGAGACTTCGAAAGTTTGCGCAAAACACAATGCAATAATCATCAAGGATCGTCTCTCCCTTTTGCTTCTAGGCATTCCACTTCAGATTCTTCTAAAGGAATTGCTTCATTTGACATGCAAAGAGATTTGAGAATGCTATTTCATCGGCTTATTCATTTCCAACCTATTCGAATAGTTTTAGGAGGGAATCTTGTGCATCATCAAACAATTTTATGTAGGTGATCCCCCAACATAATTAAGACCACTACATCAAAAAAAAAAAAAATGAATGAAGACGCATGCCTCTCTTTTTTTCCGAATAGATACCTTTGACAAGCACTTCTCTAATTCTGCTACGTTTTTTTATATTGTAAAATTTCTTCTTCTATCTGAACTCAGAAGAAAAGAATGTGCTATATACAGAAAACAAAAGTCAGGAGCAGCACACTCAGTATATCTTTTGTTACTGAAGATGCATAGATACCTCAATATTCGGTCATCAACTGGGGGGCTATTGTCCTTGAGGCGAATCTTCTTCACAGCATAATGTCTTCCATCTAGTTTGTTTCTGCACAACACCACATGGCCAAAGCCACCATGACCTGCCACCATTTCCATAAGGACTCTAAACAAGAGACTAACCAAACAAAGGCATATACAGCAAACATAACCTCAAAAAAACACCCTATTATATGTGTAAAAAATTCACAAAAACATAACCATTTTTTCTCAACTTGAAAAGAATGATAGACTCATATTCCAACTAACAAGCTTGCGAGGAGATAATCCACATTCATATAGTCATCAAATTGAGGTGCAAAATATAATATAGAACTCCTTGATAATAAGGGTGGCCTTGTGCATGAGGTTACTGTATTGCAAACTTCAGGAAAGGTCAAATATACAAAGCCTTAACCATGTAATACAACCATGACCTGAATTTCATAGAAGAGAGAGTTTATCGTTGCTACAAGGCTTGCATCACACTCCCCATCAATGTTGTCTAAAAACATTGCATCTTGGCAATGTAAATAAGTATGAAGGTGCATTAGATAGACAAATATAGAAGATGTGCAGATTAAATGGACGGTTGAACACTTGTGTAGATAAAGAAATTTTGATGACACTTCTTTACATTCTAATAACTATCTTGTTATTGATAATTAAACCTGATGAGATGAGGGAATTAATAAATTGAACCCAAGCCATTGATAGAGCAATGAAAAGCCCACAACGAGGAAAAGAAAATGAGAAGAAAAATAAAACAAAAACCAGAAGCACCAACATAAGAAATCCTAGATTTCACAGCTCTCCCGGTCCCATATAATTTCCAAAGAATGTCACAGGAAGAATGTTCAACCAGCTGTATTTTACATAATTGATTTCAACAAAAAAGTATGTATAAAACATAACAGTACCCTTAGATGTGTATATAGCAATATTCCACTGTGTTGTCAAATAACAGACAAGTTGATGTATAAAAGCCCCGTAGCATCAATAGTTTATGGTGTTACCCAAATTATATTAATTAACTGAAACTACATGCCCAACCAATAGCAGTAATAGAAATGTTTCACTGACCAGGATCTTACTGAATCTTCATTCAGATGAGTGATAAGCCCATAGGATTCACATGGTTGTGGTTAAAGGCTAGTGAAGTTTGTGGTTAATTAATATAACTATTTTTAATGTGTTGAAGATTTTTGTTTTTTCACTCTTTGGTGAGTATGTGGCATAGATTTTATTAATTTAAGCATGCTGGGTGGAGATGATACTCTTTTTAAACGCAAAAGAAAATAAACTTGATTCTTTACAGGGCAACTTGATTCATAAGCATCACTGTTAAGTTCATTCACCAAAACATGGATGAATTCTTGACGGCCATGTCTCATTGAGCTAAATCAGTCATCTTTTCCCCTTAAACATTCTCAAGACAACAGTAATGAAATTCCATGTTTATTTACCAAGTGATTGCATCTCATCAAAGTCATTTAGATAGCGAGAATTTGGTAGAGATGAAGCATTCTGCCCTCTGAAATCTGAAACTGGCTCCCAGAATTGAGATATTTGAGATGCAACCTGGATAATATTTTTACAGCAGAATAGCTAAAAGAAGATTACTACAAGCAGAAATTTTGATAGTAATGGAGTCAAATGCTATCAAAAAAAGTAATTTATTAGCAAGAAGAAAATATCCAACCCCATGTTGATGGAAGTAATGACGAAAGGTTTTGTTGTACAGAGAAGATGGCTTAGTAGCAAGATCCCGTACCCATTCTGAAAAGACCTGGTCAAAATGAACATAACAGCAACAGAAACTACTTTAGTGCAATCTATGATGCAACTTACAAGTCCAATCACCACTAGAATAATCTTTTTGCATACTCCTAGACTGTGTAACTCTGATGCTATGTCTGGAAAAGCATCTGCAAGAGGCCCTTTAGAACCACAAGCCAGACGAAGAAGATGAGCCTATCATGAAACAGAAAAACTGAAGTTCAAAATTACAGCCTGATTTGTAAATATTAGGAAAATCACAAAAAAGTGATGTCATCAGATACCTACCATGATCATATCTCTTTTCACAATCTGAGATGCAGGACTTCCAACAACAGAAGTAGAAGACAATGATTCTAAAGACTCACTAGCTTGGTCACTATCATCATCAACAATGGATCCTTCTTCATGATCCTGTAGAGAACCATCCAGCAAAAGTGATGAACACAAAAAAAATTACATTTGTTCTCCATGTATTTACTGTAATTCCTTATTATTCTTTTTCTTTTTCCATTTTTTTTTTCTTTTTGAGATATGGACTCATCTACTGGTAATTGTGTTTAAAAAGATCCCAAGCACGAAAGAAGAACCTTGAAAGCAACAAGGAAGAAGAATGGCCTTAGACATACATGAGGCCCATACAAAACACAAAGAATTAGATGCTTTATGCACCAAAAGGGCAACAAGAGGCTTGGTCACCCATACACATCAAGGAGGATGCTGTACATCATGTGAGAGAAGAAAATAAAAACCAATGCTTTGTGAAGAAAAAGGAAGGCAAACACATATTACAAGCAAGATAAGGAAAGAAACCAAAGATTTGTACAAGAAAAGCAACCAGATTTGACTGCCTTGATGAAAGGAAAGTAGGAAGTCAGCCGATAGACAAGATAAGGAAAGAGCATCCAGTTGGTGCAGGAAAAGAAGGTAAGTAACTATAACTGGAGGAAGAATACATATTGGCGAAAACAACAAACCTAATTCACCCTATGAAATCAAGGCAAGAGATGGTTATAAAAAGAAAAAGAGAGGGAGGGTTGTATGGAATCTTCAGTAGGAAGATTCTACGTAGTAATTTAGAACTAGTTAGGATAGCAAAAGTTAATTTTTATAAGCTCTGTTCACAGCCATTAAACAGAAAATCTAGCATAACTTAGTAATTAATTTTCGAGTATTTAGCTATGTGATCCTGCAAGTTCAGTGTTCGTTTGATATTGTTTTTCTTCTTCCTTCATGGTAGCAAGTTAGTATTTGAGTTTATGTATGCATTTCATTCATTTATAGCAAGTAAATAGCATGTTTTAGGATAAGATTCAATCAGTGCTTGTTCTCTTTATATGATTTGGAGTTCAGAAAGTTTTTAACTTAGAGTTGTGGTTTTCTTGATTCACTTCTTCAGAGTGCATAACTTTAGCATAGGACTTAGGTAAATATCGAACTTCGTTAACAGAATTTCACGAGTTTTAATGCAAAGTTTGAACCTTTCCTTTAGTTGTAATTACTTTTCTCTCGTACACGGTTATCAAAGTTCATCATCTTGATGCAAACCAATTAATTATAATGGAATGATGTGATTACAAATTTGAACCAAGTTTTACAAGCTTCTTCTTTTGGAAAATAAAATACATTGATGATTAATTAAAGTTGAGAATTTTAGGAGTCAATTAATATCTACTAAATTGAGGAACATATTCTATCATATGATCGTTTGATATTCAGATTATTAATCACAGTGCTATTACATCAATCATCTAATCTAAGTAGTCTTTAACTTTAAATCTGTATGAGGCACTAATACTTTCAATGCTTATGTCTTGAGATAAAATCTACTTCACAAAAAATCATTACCTTCATTTATTAGATATAGATTATATAAAGATTAATATTATCATCTTGAATTTCAAGTCGCTACAATTGTTTTCTTGTCTAAATTTGTTACTTTTATTTACTGCTTTTACTGTTATTCTCTTAGTTTTTTTTTTTTTTTCTTTTGACTGGTTAGGAAAGAATTTGTACTAGTAAACTCAAAACTTTACGTAGTAATCAACAAAAAGTGAACAACTCTTTGGACAATCCTGTGGAGAATGATACTCTAATTGTTATGAAAACTACAACTGTACCCTTATGAGCTTGTAAGATTAGTTATAACCTGCTTAAGGGTCAGTCAAAAAGTATTAGTGATCATAAATCTAGCAAAACAATATAGCAAAATTGCAGCATCCAACACTTCCAACAGAACATTTAACAAGGAAGGAGAGATACAAAGAGAATGATCTTAAAGCAAGTGTTTTCCCGCCATAAAGACACTTCTCCCACTTGGTTTAAAAAATTATTTAGAAAGGTTTTTGTGATCTGCATTGCTGAAGAATCTCTACGCCTGATTTCCCCATCTTCACTGAGCTTACATTGGCAAATATTTAAATTCAATTGTTCTTTCTTAATCTCTCCAAAAAGAAAATATTAGAGCCTTATGTGCATAAATATTCACTTGACAGAAGTTGCAATTTACTTGTGTTTACTCCATATAGGAGATAAGGTTGGAGTGCCTTGTTTCCACACTAGGAAAGAGTGAGTATGACAAGTTATTGTGTATTATTAAGAGCATCAAGTGGGTACCCCTCAAAAAGCCCTTCTGCAGCAATTTAAGTCCATTTGTGGCTGGTTTGAGCCCTTATGTAGCTAGTCCTTGTTTGGCTGGTTTGAAGCCCGTTTTGTGGCTGGTTTGTACCAAAAGAAAGGGATTATAGGGAATTTGGCCAAATCTTACCAGGTAACAGTGCAATTGATGCTCAGATACCACTATCAGTCTCCCTATCCTTTCTACTCCTATTGTATTCCCAGAAATTTATGTTACTTGCACTTATATTGGACTTCTTTACTCACAAGCATTTCGTGCTTACATTTGCACATATATTGTTTGTGTTGATATGAGTCGCCATTTAGGGATCACCCAAGTACACCCTTTCCCCCTCTTGGATGGTGTTCAGCATATCAAGCACAACACTTTTAAATAGGCTAACAAATAGTGGGAGACCTAGTCTAATCACTCCCCTTGTGTCTTACTAATGCACCAATCTTGATACTTCCCACATATCCAAATGCCAAATAAATAAACCACCCAGGAAAAGAAGAATAAAAAATTTTAGTTAATTCTCAACTAGATTCCTATAGTAACCAATAAAATTCTATCCACAAATCTTTTGTTGGTGGTCCTCCAGCATACTCCCCGTGTGAGGAATAGCTCAAATGTTAGAGAATTTGAGTGACAACAACACTCAAGAAGACTCAATCCAAAGAGAGCACGTGCAACTTATTTTCTGGAATCCACAAGACATTAGAATCAGAATAACTTTTCCGTTTCACCGACAATGAAAATATTGGTATCGGTATCAATACCAGCATTGGTTGTTTCAATCATGGTTATATTGATATCAGAACATATATCAATGACACAGATATTAGAAAAAATTTCTAAAAAACATAAGATGGTAGAAAAATTATTATCCAAATGTCAGGTATATCGACCGATATTTTGAATACGTATTGATATATCACAATATATCAACATACGCAATTTTACTACAATATCAAAAAATACCAGTATTGGGGCACCATATTAATATATATTAGCCAATATATCGAATATCAGCCAATATTTTCATTTTTGTCAAGAAATGACGATATCCACCTTGTGAAGCAATGATGATCTCATCTTCTAATACTAAATCAATCTCCACTTTAAACTATGTGAACCTTTTCACATAGACTGCATTTAAAAACATTGGAAGCAAAAAGGAATGCTCGAATGTGCCTCTATAAGGTGATAAATCTTCCACACTAAAAACAAGACATTAGCTCATAATAATAGGCAAGTCAAGCAAATAAGCATTAGGTTCATGTTCTCAAGAAATGTGAAGGGAACCAATCGCTCAAAGTGCGAAGTTTATTTAAAGTGCTTCCGAAGCACCTCTCAAATAGCAAACAAGCTATCCAATAATCACCAATATTGAATCCCTTAGCCCTACATATCTCTAGGAAGTTTATAACCCTATGGAGTACATCCTAGGCAAAAGACTACAAGCACAAAAATACGAACATCAGAGAGAAGAGGAACAACATCAGGGGAATAGGTAATTATCCATGAACAATTTCAAAGTCTTTTCCAGCAGAATGATTAATTGAACAATTATAAGTAAACTCCACAGTAGGCAACGCCAAATCCCAAGTACCTTGACTGTCCTAGCAATATCCTAGGACATATTAACCGGTGTTTCTTATTTGAGCGAATTGTCAAGCGGAACACTGGAATGACTATCCTAGCAACATTTTTCCTTAAAGATGGGCAACAGAATCTGTCTTCTACTAAGCAATAGTCTTACCTGTACCAAAGTTGTCAGCTAGTCCTCCTGTACACATTTCCCAAACTAGGAACTCTTAGTGGCATATGGGGAATACATTTGAGTGGACCTAAAAAGGTATCCATCTATTATCAATAAAAAGTTATCCATCAGGAATGACATAATCGATTAGCATCTCTAGGTAGATCATACCGAAATAAGAATCCCATCAATTCTGCACTCATACTATGAAGCACTTCAACACCTAGACTGAGGGAATCAACAACACAATTCCTTGCCTAAATGGTGATCAAGGACAACAGTGTACTCATTACGAAACTCAACCCACCTAACATCAATAACCCATAAACTTCTTTGAAAATTCAGGTACCACAGTACTTGATAGCCTAAATACAACAATACTTGAAGGCAAGATAATACCTTAATGCTTAAGGGACTAGACAACAACATAAATCTCTTTGTTGTAAGGGGAATAACACTATGGTGTCACTGACCTTTTTCAATAAAGAAAGCTAATGGTTGTCCTCTTGACTCAACACTCCCCAGATAGCTACTTTTGAGGAATCAAAAGCAACTTCAAAAGCCTTATTGAAATATGGATGCCTGAAAACAAGATATCCAAACTACTTCACCTAAATTCCCTCAAATAGCTATAGATGCAGCTGGGGTCAACTTAAACTCTCCCTTCTTCAGAGAGTCAATGATATGATCCACATATGGCCTTGAATTGAGTTCACTGCCTTGATGCATACTGACCTTCTTCATGCCATGTCCTAGCTTCTTTGCTTCTTCCACAGAGAGGAAATTGAGTGATGCACCTGTGTCACCCATGGCCTAAGTAGCTTGTTCAATCAATTGGGTGCCACATACATCAATACTTCCTTCTTGTACTCGGGTTCCTTCCACACTAGCATAATGTTGTTAAGGAGTCGCAGGATCCCATTTGGGCCTCCTTGGCCTTCTCCTGCCCCTCTTGGTTAGTAATCAGGGCATTGAATCTGATATCTTAGGGCAATGCCATGAATACAATGGTCTCCACAAAGTAAACAGTCCTGTCAAGGCTTGTACCCATTGTTGTACTCCTTCCCCTTAAAGTCATTATTGCCCATATCATTAGGTGTTTTGCCACCACGATCCTTTTGGTAGGTTCCTTTGTCTACCGACCTTTTCCATGGTCATTATTCTTTTGCAGTTTTTGTTCAGAAGGAAAACTACTCTTGAACTCTACCAAAGATTATGCTGCCACAATGGCTGAGGAAAGGTCCATCACATCTTGGCATTGTAGTTCTAACTTGGCCTAATTTTGCAGGCCATTTATGAAGCATAACCAATCTTCTTCAGATGTTGTAGTGATTTCTAGTTTAAGGGTAGAGAACTCACTAATGTCCTTATTAATCGGGTTGGTGTGCTTGAGCTTCCATAGTTTCTCCTTTGCTGCAAGCTCTGCACTCTCAAAGATAGACTTGTTTCTTCACTTCAACATTAAAATCTGACCAAGTTACTATGGT
Source organism: Nepenthes mirabilis (assembly GCA_025585075.1). Classification (NCBI taxonomy): domain Eukaryota; kingdom Viridiplantae; phylum Streptophyta; class Magnoliopsida; order Caryophyllales; family Nepenthaceae; genus Nepenthes; species Nepenthes mirabilis. The sequence continues at coordinate 23,599 of JAODPA010096710.1, forward strand.
GTAATTCCTTTTCTCTATAAGCATACTTTCATCACCCCCATAGTGTTGCATCATTGGCGAGGTATGAGGTCACCGTCTTTGAAACTTAACAGCATCTTCCATAATTCCTATGGATCACTCCACTTCCCATAGGTAGTTTTCCAACTCCTTGGAATTCCTTACCCATGCAATGGACTCAGTCTTAAGTATTTCAATCTTAGATGCCTCCCTAGGCATGACAACCGCATGCCACCTCTTTCGGGCACAAGGTCTAATCCACTTGGACCTCATCCGTTTGGCTGCAAATGGATGCAAACTCCTCATCCACCTTGTCTTAGGAGGACTGGGACTCTTATTGCAATGTATCAGCAATGGAGTTCAAGGGGGCTCGCATCTCACTCTTTAGCGCTTTGTCCCACTTGAGCAATTTGATGCATAAGCCTATCTACTTGATCTGGTCCTTGGCATCAGCAATGAAAATCTCCCCATTAGCCAACTATTTCCATAGTCAACATTGTGTCCCGCAACTTGTCCCTCCTTTGGTACACGTTGATGACACAACGCTCCTTGTCTACTCGGAAGCAGTGCTAGTGCTAACATTGGTTACATTAGAGAACGGCATCACTCTTATATAAGCCCCAAGGATGTGTCCTGGATACCACATTTAGTGTTTTGCCAATTCCCAAGCTGCACTTAACCCTCACAAGCTCACTTAAAAGTGCTAAGTCAGCCTTACTCGAGAGAATAAATAAGGAAATTATTAAGCAAGAACATGAGAAGATTTGGTGGGAAGGAACCCAAACTGCTTGAGAATTCAGCTTACAATACTTTAAGAGGACTTGTTGTCCCTAATGGTTTGGCTTGTCTTTTTCATACTAAAGTTGGCTTATACAATAGATGGCTAGGATCTAGCCATGTGTCCCACCACCATCAGCTACAATCCCAAGCCTAAAAGATCCTAAAATTTCAACTATATATATAAAAACATGTGGGCCTTCTAGAGAGGTGTGAATTCTTTTGGAGTGTTTCACAATGTTATTGTAATATCCTGAATTTTTTATCCAATTTAATTGGATTATTTATTTTTGGGTAACTTAAGTGTGATAAAAAATTAATTAAAAATTATAAAATTTTGGAGAATATTTGGAATTGTTGGGCCGGTGCCCAAAGTGCGCCCGTCTGGTCGCC
>JAODPA010096710.1:24865-53008 GCA_025585075.1 Nepenthes mirabilis
TATAACAGTAGCATATAGAAGGGAAAGGGAGCAATTCAAGGGAGGGGTTTTCAAGAGCAAAACATTCGGGTAGAGAGAGAGAGGGAGGAACAAGAGAGAGAAACAGCCAAACGAAGGCTTTCAGGATGGATTCCGGCTTCGAGCTAGTTGGAGAAATCGTAGAGCGGGTCGAGGCAAGTGCATTTATATCCTTTTCTTCCGTTCTCTTTGATTTTTGTTCGATCCCCTTTAGGTATTATTGTCCCGCTACCCGACCCATGCATGTATATATGATGCCCATAGCCAAATTATGCATAAATATGAATTTCATGTTCAAATTTGGAAGTTTATACCAATTTTCGTACTCAAACCCTAACCCCACGTCCGGGGGGTTTTGGGCTCCGATTGTTTGGGACTTTTGCATAAATTAGGACTAAAATATCATTACCGATATCTTATATAAGTTAATTTATCGATTGGGTACCCGATTTAGTGGATTTATGTGGATTTTCGTTAGCAAAACCCTAGACCCGTGCCCGGACCCCATTTAATCTTCAATTTGGAGCTTGATGTATAAAATGACTTAGGATTATGATTACCCATACCTTGAATTTGATAATTTACCCATTGGATGTCTGAAATTCCGAGAATTAACCGATATGTGTATCTGGACAATATTCACGTGCACTGTTCACCCAAGCTCTTTGGTAATTTGTGCATGATTCCACATTATTTAATTGTTAATTAAGCCGCACGGTCATTCACATATGATTAATTGTTATTCCAAAATCATGTTCATTAATCGATTGTGAAGGAAATGTGAGCTGGAGGCCTCTAAAATTATAACTGCTTCTCGGTGGTGAGAATCTCTATTCTTCCTTATGTTATGATATTCGTATATGCAAAATGAGTCGTGAGAAAACTTAAATCAAAAGGAAATATAGTAATCGTATATGTAATCGGAGGAAAGTCCACAATGTGATATGTGATCAAATCGTTCTTCCGGATTGAGATATTATGAATTAAATTATGGTAGACTTTTCCTCAAATGAATAAGAAAACTATGAAATTAGGACCATGGACTATGTTACGAAAGGGTAATATCCCTTGGCATGACATGGGCATCACAACAGAGACTCGAGAATTATACTAGCCGCTTTTTGGAGCAGGTGATACTCTTGGCAAGCCTTGGGATAATACTGTAGAAGGACGATGACTGCATCTGAACCGCAAGAGGTTAGGATAGCATTTTATTGACCCTGTATGACCGAGTGATACCCATACCGCTATGCCATGTGGTGTTCGGCCTGTTTATAGGTAATATATGATGGCCGAATAGTTGCAGGCCAAGTTAGAAATTTATAGCTTAACACATTCCTTCCTCATCCTCCCACACCTTTAATTAGTAAGGCTTACTGACCCTTGTCCGTAAAAATGAGTAATAATGCATAAATTATATTTCAAGGAAAAAGACAAATATGAGAAATTAATTGCACTCCAAAGTACATTCGAGCATGTTTTATATTTGTGCATCCGCATTACAATCATATTTCTCCTTTGCTTTATTTCGCCTATATTGTCACCGTCTTTGATAACGTTGCACTTGTTGAGCTGTTAACTCACTCTTACTTCTCCTTATCTCCAGTTTAGCACAGGTTTAATATACCGATGGGACGGCGTAGAGATTCGAAGTGGACTAGGCTTGGAATTTGGAAGACCATATTGAAGACTTATTATTTGTAGTGAAATTTATGTCCTGAAGAAATTGTATTTATTTATATTCCTTTTGGATTCTTAATGGATATTGTACATATAACTGATGATTAAATAGTTTAGTTCCGCTATAATTAGATTTGTTATGCTTTCGCAGGTTATTATTGTGGGTTGTAACAGGTACCTAATGGCATCTCTATTTAGCCGATACTGTGTTTAGATATACAGCGTTAGAGCCACAAATTATGTGGCAATTAGATCCTATATAGTTTTGTGTATTATTGTTGTTAATGTCGGCTGTTGGGATTATTTTGGATGTATTATGTATTGTACAAGAGATTGTACAGGATTTTGTATTGGCAGATATCCATATTACAGATGGAACTCTGCCGGATTTTTGACAGAAAATACAGTCCATCACAGTTATAGAGCATTCTAGAGTGTTCTATCATGTTCTAGAGAGTTATTGAATTCTCTAGATTTCCCTATTGGGACAGTTTGAATTTGCATAATTTGGGACACTGCACAGACAAAATTAAGCCTATAACGAGTATTTAAGGCTGAAAGAAAGAGCATTATTAAGGTTTGCATTGAGATTATTGTCATGAAAAGAGACAATCTGTCAATCACCTACACGAAACATGACTAGTGCACCTTGTGCAATGCAGTAAGTCAGCCTAGTGTGTAGAGACACAAGACCTTCAAAAGAATCACTATTCACTATAAAAGATTGTGTATAAAAGTATGGAGTATCTCTCCAACACTAATTCCACAAGCTTCCTCCTAGAGCTCTTAAGACTAATAACTCTCTTGGTTGCACCACCCTTTGACTTCACCTTACATGGCTTAGCTTGGCTTGTTTACTCAATCTTCCTGAGCTTATCCCAAATGAGAGAAGATCATTATTTTATATAAGAAAGTCAGCTGCTCAACCAATGGGTAGGACTATCATTCCATCATCTACTATGATGGCTAGGATTCACTCACTACAATATTCTCTACAAATAACCCCCTCAAAATACTCTAAAATCTCCCACATTCTTTTCACTTGAGGACATTCTAGAATAAAGTATATGTCTCTTCTTTTTTAAAAAAATTCTTTAGGAAATCCTACAGCTCCTAGAATGACCTAGACAATTACCTTATCTAGATATACGTCTTCATGATGCATACCCTCTTTGCTCCTGAGCTATCTATGACATTATGCTTCCAAAGAATTCGATAAAACCTCAATAAGATGACCTCAGTTATATTCCCTAGATCTCTTATAAGTTGAGAGACGATCAAAGTAGATCATGAGAAACTTTCCAATAAAAGGCTACAAGAAATGGGTCATGTGAGGGTTACTTGACAAGCCAAAAGGTATAACCATCCACTAACATATACCAAACTAGATCTTAAATACAGTCTTCAACAAGTCTCATAACTCATTAAGTCTTAATCCAGTAGCATTAACCATGTAGATCAGCTTTAGAATGCCAAGTAGAACCGGCTAACATGACAAGCAAGTACTCAAGTTTAGGCATTAGAAACTTCATGCTTGAAAGGGATCTTATTAGTGGCTCCACTATTTGTGCAAATCCTCCAGAAGTCATACTTGTCAGGTGTAAAAGGGTGAGAATCAAGCAATATAACTGCTACAGGAAGTGAGCTACATACATCGGCAAACATCACAATAAATCTCCTCACCACAATCAGCATGTTAATAGGAACTAGGCATCTCTCAATACCAGAAGAGTGCACTTATTCACCCATGCTAGCTTGAACAATTAGGGATATGGCTCAGCCTTATGATTTCAACCTAGCAAGAGCTGCATTAGTAACCATATTCAGGATGTTTCCATCATCAACAACTAGCTTACTGGATCTCTCTCCATTTCTAACACACTAAAAAGATACTAGTAGTCTAGTGCACTTCCACTCATCCTTCCGAAAAGAGGTGGGCAAGCTTAAAACAATAAGCTAGTGGTCGTTAGGCTAAATCTCCTCCCCAAGTCATCCTCATCACCCGATAATTCCATCCATCAACACCGCAGTACTCGTACCAAGGTGGTAGCTCTCCACATACTCTAGATCCAAGGCTCATTGAGTGAAATATGCAACAATATGACTCTTGCACAAAATGTAAGATATGGTGGATCTGCAAGATTCACTTATAAAACTTCTTAAAGTGTAAGGTTCTATAACCTACTAGGAGTTGGACAAAAGGAGCATGGATTGGGTCCAAAGTAGAGAAACTAGGGAGATAGTGGTGCTACCCCAAGGCACTAACTAAGAAGGAATGTATTTCTACGGGGCATAAAGGGAACAGCTAAGACTGTAGTGTGATTAACAAGAATGTTCAACTTGTCATCCCACAACTATATGGGTACTTCAAGGCATTTCTCAACCTCTAGGGCCTTGTGGTAGGCATCATCTAGTATGTCAGGGTCATAAAGAAATCTCTCTTTATGTGACACTGAAGACTTAATGAATCTTGTGACCATGACAAGAGGATCCTCTACTACATCACACCTAAGCACAAGCTCCTCAAATCTAGTTTAGTAGTCGGTCAAACTAAAAGAGGGTAGCTGTTCACTAGCAAGCATTTGATCAATCATTTGTCTTCTATAAAAAAAGAGGGAAGGTACTTCTTTTTCACCTTCTGTCTCAACACTCCCCACCAAGAGATGGGTGGTTCCTACCCTTCAACATTTGTCTCATCACTTCACAATGAATAATGAATGGCTCACCTATAATCTCTAGGTTACCCTAATATTTCTTAGCTGACCCTATCAACTTCATTTTTTTACAAAGCGAGCACACCCCATATCAAACATGTCATACCAATCAAAGTAATACCGGTGGAGTCTTATCTAGTCAATAAAGCAGCAGGATCTAACTTCCCATCATAAGAGAACACATCAACCTTCACTTGTTTGGTGATTTGACAGTCATCATGATCATCTTCTACAAGTCTAAGGTGATCTCCTTTCATTCCTATCATGTACCCTCCCATGGAAACCAATTTGTGTCAGACTATAAAGTTGCCTCACATAGCGTGGTACGTTGAGGCATGGTGATGAAGTGGTGTAGCTCATCCTGATGATCCTCAGGAAAGGGGCCATTCATCATTGTCCCAAATGCAACCCTAGTCAAGTTTTGTGGGAGACTTCCAACACAATGAAGTGGGTTTCTACTGTTTGGGTCCATCCCACTCATTGCATTATGGAGGGTCTATATAGTATAGCCCCTTGATTAAAGGCAGCAGAATATGTGGTCCATGGGTCTAATTGATTATTCAAGGTCTTGACCTTTGGCTTGTTTGCTCCACATTAACATGATGAAATTTACATAATTTGAGCGACTCCTTGATAGGAGTGTTTTTCTCAAACTAGTGCTAGAATTCCCTTTTAAAATCATTCTAGTCAGAGACTCACTCTTTAATATGAGTTATTTCAATGAATAAATTCTGGTCAGTTTGTGAATAAGAAGGGGCATTGCCGGATCTTTGTATGGCCATGGTGACATAGTGTAAACAAAGTAAAAGAATGCAAACTCTAGAAATCAATAGGCATGATAAACCAACTCCATGTAGTGCATGCACACACAAACCCTAAAGAAATCCATTTGGAGTTCCTATATCAAAGTTGACCTAGAAGCATGCAACACACAATGACAAGGTAGGCGACAGAAATAAACGATTTGCCCCTTTTTAAGAGACTTTTTGGGTGCGCAATAAAGTTGACCTAAATCGAGTTTTGTAAGGACAAGACAGACCAACCTTGCTTGGCGAATAAGGAAACCTTTTCTCACAGGATCCTACAAGCCGCTGTATCTGTTTGGATCAGCCCTGGGTCCAGGCAATAATAAAGGTGAAGCAGCTAGCATTACCGCACTGTTCTTAAATCGCTTTGGCAGCTCCGTAAGTTGTATTATTGGATTGCATACTTCAATAGTTGGGCCTGTGTGTACATATAAATAAGGTGCAGACGCAACAAACTGGCTCTCTTAAGTAAGCAGAGAGGGGCAGCAAGGACTGCAGGTTTTTAAAGCGCAAGAAGCACGAACACGGTAGGGTTGTGTTGAGTGACATCACTGGATGGGATATAGGGTTCACACTCCCTCTAGATCTCTCTCTCTTTCTCGCATACAATTCTTTTTGTAGCTCACCCTCTCTTTTCTACGCTTTCCTCCATTGCTGTTCTGGGATGAGGGGAAACTAGAGCTTGGCAAGGTCTGATTAGTGGTTGTGGAAGCAGGTGGTAAATTATAATGGTGGTAGCTGTATTTACCACAAAGACTTCTGGGCTGGATTCATACAAAGGAAAACAGAGAAAGGTGGTACATTGACACCACATTATCACTTGATGCACGACAGAGGAAGTGAATGGGAAGGAAGGTCAAATTAAAGGGAAAGAACAAGAAAACAGAGAGGAAGGGAATAAAGGAAGATATAAAGAAAGAAGGCAGGTAGAGAGATCCGACTAGAAAAAGAGAGATTCTGGAATTTCAGCTCATCCAGCTCTAAATAAGAGAGAGAGATTCACCAAATGCCTTTAAATATGCTACAAATGCTCGGAGACCAAGTCTAATTATTCCCATTAGTCCTACTTGCACAAAACTTCAAACAGTTACTAATGCCAAATAAATAAAAGATTCTAGAAAAGGCAAAAATTTAAAATCTTAGAAAATTACCATGTTAATTCCAACCATTATGTCTTTTAACTTGTCTTCGAAGACCTGTCTGTGGTCCTCCATTGACAAGTTCAATCTCTCTCCAAGGGGTGCCACACCCTAATAACGGACAAGTGAAATCTGCAAATGGCCATTTACAAGGCAACGTCCTCAACAACTTACCAATAAAATCAAATCTCTGAAGCATGTTCAAGCCAGTTTACCCATGCTGAGCGCACTGTTTCATTGGCATTTTATAGATAAATAATAGTTTATTTATGCGTCAAGCAGAACTACATCTACACTTTATCTTCACAGATCCATGAGAAGTATCTCTTCTACAAAAATTACAAATTCAATGTTCATGGCATGAAGTGAAGCAGAAAAATGCAATGTTGCACAGCCGGTCAGTAAAAGCGGCTAGGGTTTCACAGTTGAATCTGTGGTCATGGATTTGTTTTCTGCCACAAAACACGTGGGTTATCCGGTGAACCCCCAAAGCTAGTGTTGGAGATTCTTTGTTACCAAAAAATGCAGTGTTAGATTTCAGGCTCCTCATGACATGGATTCTCACATAATTGACATTCATTGCTATAAGATCCAGTAAAGGCATATTCTTTCATTTTTAAGATATTTCCTAATATAATTTAATTAAGAATCTAAAAATATTTTTTGATTCGTAGCATCTTAAAATATTTCTTCCAACATACCTTCTCAACCACAAAATGATATTGCACCAAGTCCGGTGAAAGCCTACTTGAATCGGTATGAGATCGGTTATCGCTTTCATCTTCACTATCCTCTTTAAGTGTCTCCAACTTTGCGGGAGTTGCAAATAGCGAAGAATTTTTATCCACATCTGTTAAGGCCTTCCCCATCTGATTAAAGTTCTTTTCAACACCTTCATATACTTGTTTTGAAAGAGGAACTGTATGAGGACATACTAAAGAGCTTATTTCACCACCCTTATCCCTTCCAAAACTCCACTGCCATGACTCTCGGTAGCCACTGAAGAGATCCACAAGACCATAGACAAAAGGTTCCTTAGAAGGGCAGGTTGTTTCAGCCAATCTTTCCGTTTCCTTAAAAGAGCATTGGCCATTGTTATCCGTACACAAAGATGGAACCTTCAATGAAAAAATAAAAGCACAAACAATAAGTATAAGCACAAGATTGAAATTTTTTTCCTAAAGAAACAAAAATATGGAACTTCAAAATGGTCCAAAGGAACAGCAGGCTGCTATTTTACAATATCAAAAACCTGATTCACTGGAACAATTTGAGAAAGAAACTCTTGAGCAGCCTCCACCAAATTGAAAATCATTACACGACCTTCTCGAGCATTAGAATTTGCCTGATACAATTGATGAATAGAAAGATTAATAAAATATGAATAAGATGAAATTGCATGCAAGCATAACCAAACAAAAATGTCAACGGATGCACGTTGTAATAGCCAAGGCCTAAATGGTTGTTGGAAAAGAAAGGAAATAATAAAGAGAGCATGAATGTATTAAGTGGCTTGTGAATGAACCTAACGTCCATTGAATTAAGTGGATGGTTAACGCACTTTATGGTTCACTGACTCAGGTTCTTTTAACATGAATAATGCATTAACGTATCAAAGGTCGCATTGTTAAAATGTGTTGAGCCTCTATTAAGCTGTTCACTTATTGTATCATTGTTTTCAAGCCATCCTCAACGACAGTTCATTTTCTTGGGAAATCACATGGAAATCAATAAATTATACAATTATATGTATTCATGAATTCAAAACCCGAACTCAACCAAAAAAACAAGGTTACAAGAAATAGATTTGGCATTCAGTGCTTGAGAGCGCCCAGCAAAAAGGTACAAGAGTAGTGTTACTCGGAAAATGTCAGGAGAAACAAGTAGGAAGCCAATAGATACTTGTGAAAAACTAGTACATCGACATAATATATATATACATATAGAGAGAGAGAGAGAGAGCTATACGAGGAACAAGAAGGCAACTTTGTAGCAGTTGAATACAATAAGCATAACCAAGACTAATACAGCAGACAGAATCTGAAGCAAAACACAACTTTAAGGTATCACCGATGAACATTAAGTGTGAAATGCAGGTCTCAATAAACCAAAAGCCCAATTCCAGCTCCCCCCCTACCAAAGGAAAAAAAAAACACTTTAAACAGCTTCCATTATTGTGATCCAGCTCGTGCAAGCAACTACATTGCATTGCAGATGCTTCACAGCGGATGCATTTGGTATAATGCACCTGACAGCAATGCTATGAATTGTTCTATGGTTGTGCCAAGAAGCTAAATTAAGCTAAATAGTATTTCACAATATTGTTGGATAGCTGTGTTATGGCTACAACATGAACAAGAATAGTGTCAAGTAAAGCAGCTTTTGCCTATTTATAAAGAATTTGCATCTCAGGGCCATAAAACACTAATTCCCAGCATCAGACTTTTGGCAAAAGTTGTTGCAGCTTTCAAGCAAAGGATGGGTTACCAAACGTACCCACCAACTTTGTGAAACAGCACTACATGATTTTGAATAAGTTGGCTAAATGTTGTGTTGACGATTGTTCCCTAAAATAGGGGATTTCGTTTTCTAAAATATTTTGTAACATAGATGGAATGATTGATATGAATGACTGCCAATCTTGATGATTACCACAAATCTTAGTGAAGTAAAATGTCAATGTATAGAAACTAGAGAGATTTATCTATTCTATTGTAATCAAACAATTTTGGCAATAATGAATTTGGGAATTCTCTACAAGGTATAAATTCTATGTAGACATTTCTAGATGTATTTTTCTTTTCAGAAAAATTTTGTGTGAGACATTTTTTTTTCTACATCAATTTTCATTAAAATCCACCGCAATTGATTATCACTAATCCAGCCTTTGCTATCTGTTTTCTTGTCTTGTGGCCTTCAATGTCATTGTTCTATTTTAATCTCATATTTGTTCATACTTCCCTGTGATTAGACACCACAAAAACTTCATGGAAGATACAGCTTCTTGTTATCAAAGTTACTTGAAACAGGAAGAAGAGAAGCTAAAAGACTTACTCAACCAAATGAGTCCAACCACACCAGTATGTTCCTATGTGCAACTAGGTGATATCCTAAATAATTTCTTCGGATTATTTTTTGAACCCTGGATCATCGATGCAGGGACTTCATATCATATGACTATTTCTTCCAGTATTTATACTTGTGTAAGGAACAAAAAGTGCTCTACAGTCAATGGTAATTGTAAAGTCACTAGAGATGAAAAGAAGAGAAAACCCCATATTAGAATTGGATCTATTCACATGTATGTATAGAGCTATTTATAAATATCAAAAACACTAAACTACCTTTATAAAGAATATACTTTAGCATATCCTAAAGAATATCTACAAGTTGATTGTCCTCACATGACGAATGTGAATCATACCTTATTGGAGTTTCTCACAAACAAAGTAACAATCTACCATAATATATTTTCTACACTTGTAAAATATCGGATTTGATGTAATATAAATAGCTATTTGATTATTGTACCATAGCTGTGAAAGCCCAAAACTCTTAGAAGTTTCAGGTTCAAGTAATTGTCAAAGCCATATAACTACACAACTAACATATGTTATCGTAGCATATTCTAATTCCGCACTTGATCTAGCTACAATATTTTGTTTAGTATTCTTCCATAACACAGGGTAGCCTCTAAGAAAAACGCAAAAACTGGAGGTAGACTTTTAATCATATGGCAACCGAGCCGAATCGGCATTAGAAAATTTCTCGACCTAAATGTGACCATAATCACTGTAAAGAAGGCCTTATTCTAGTATACCTTTGAGATATCACATAAGAGGCATCACAATTTCCCAAATAGAAACACGAAGAGAAGACAGAACTGGCTCATAATACTAATCGACAAGACAATATCTAGACAAGTTACAACAAGCCAATTGAATTACAAACTAGTCGTCAATATCTTTCTAGTTCAATAAAGATCTCAATATTATCCAGTAACAACTTAATTCCTCAATCCATTGGAACATCACAAGCTTTTCAATCCACAATACCAGTCTCTCAAAGTAAATCCATAGTGTACTTTCTTTATTAAAGAAATATGCAATTATGGCACCTAACAGCCTGAATGCCCAAAAAGTAGTGCAAATTCCCAAGATGTTTCATCTAAAATTGACTCTTGAAGAATAATTTCATATCATTAATGACAATACTATCATTGCTTATAATCACAATATCATCCACATATATAAAGAGAAAAATACATTCAACATTAGAATGACGACAGAACACAAAGTGCACTGTTACAACAAGATAGTCCAAAGTTAAACAAGACTTCACTAAATCTACCAAATCATACTCGTGGTAAATATTTCAAACCATACAATAACTTCTTCAATTGACAAATATATCCAACCTCTCCCTGGGTAACAAATCCTAGAGGTTACTCAAAATAAGCTTCCTCCTAAAGATCACCACATAAGAAGGAAAGAACAACTAATGGCATTTAATTAATAAGATAACAAGTTAATACTGCTTCACTCCAAATGTCTTTGGAACTCCCATTTCCATTCTGCTACATTGTATTAGGACAAAATGACTCACGAAGAATCTCATGCTAGCATAGGAATGATGAAAAAAGAACAGAAAAATATTTACAACCATTGTCACAATACAAAGTGTGCATGAAAGTAGAGAATTGAGTTTTAATTTTAGCATAGAATGCACAGAAATGAAGAATAATTCAAAATGCTTTTTCATCAAAAATAGCCATATAACTTGTGAATAGTCATCAACAAAGGTAATAAAGTCACAAAGTCCCATTTTTGACAAAACTGGAGACAATCCTCAAACATCCAATTAAACTAATTCAAAAGGAACAAAGATGCATAGATTTAATCGAGGAGAATATGATCTAATATTGTACTTGGCAAACTAATATGACTCATAAAACAAGTCGGTAATAGATGTCAAAGTTAGACGTAACTTTTTCCAAATTGGGAACAGATGGATGACACAAGCTATATGAAGATTAAGAGGTGTATAAGTAGCACTAGAATATGCGATAGGATTGGGTTCTACATTAAATAAGTAGGGGCCTCTTATGTTGCGATGGCCTCTACCAATAACCCTTCCCGTAATAAGGTCCTGAAACTCATAATAAATGGAAAAAAATACTACACATTAATTATATTGTCAAGTAAACTTATTGACAAATAGTAGATTAAACAAAAAATTTGACAATTACATAACTAACGAGAGATGCAAAAGCTTTTGTCAGGAAAGCAAAGTCAAAGCCTTTAGCCTTAGCAAAAGAGCCATCAGCCAAAATAACATCGGAAACAATAGAGCATAGTCGGTAATAAGACAAGATACCTGTGACCACAATCATGTGATTAGAGGCACCAGAGCCAATGGTTCAAGCTCGAGAGAACGGCACGAGACAAGCAGTATGGTTACCGAATTGAACCAAAATAATAACAATGTAATTAGGAGTAGCAGGCCTCCCATATAACAGACAGCATTGATTTTGGATATGACCAATCCCCACAATAAGAACAAATCAATCCATTATATTGTCTTCATTAAAAGCACTCGGGATGGGTTTGATATCCATTATTGACTACCACAGAGAATTCTAAAAATTATAAATCTGAAAAACAAGATCCTTGCACACAAACCGATTACCTAAGAAATCAGAAATCTCACAAATTAAAGAGAGTGGAGAGTAGAATGCCTCTATAAATAAGAAAATAAGTGCAGCGCCTTATCCTTGTTGTCCAGTAAATGGGACCCTGTTTGACTTAGGAATAGGTTGTAAAACACAAATTTGCAGCAAACTAGGTTCCCAAGCAAAACTTATCTACCCTGTTGATAGCAGAGGATACCAAACTCTATTAACCAAAGCCAGAAAGTGTATGTGACAGCTAACAACAAAGACCAAGCAAGTGTACCTAACGAATGGCAAACAACGATCAACGAATGGTAAAAATTTTCATATCAACCAAGCACACAAAGACAGCATAGAAGAGCACCAATAATATCTTCAAGAAATAAAGGCTGAACTTACACCATCGTGAGATAAACCAAAAAAAACCACAAACAACCAAGAAAGTAGATGGAAAGTCACCAGAATCAAAGAGAAAACACTCTTCTTGCAAGATGAAGAAATAGAGGAAAAAAAAACAGCATAATTTGGAGAATAGATCAAAGAACCCAAGATTTAAAGTTTACTATGGGAAGCCAAAAAAAGTTCCAATTGGCTCCGCAATTGTGTATTAAAAAAAAAAAAACTATGGAGCTTTAGTTCATGGGGGCAAAGCTCACCATCCACGCACAAAAATAATTTTATTGGCAGTGGCAACAAAGGTAGTGAGGGTTATAGTAACCTTACTCAGATATCATGTAAGTCACTAGATATGAAAACATGAGAAAACTCCATACTAAAGTTGGATTTATTAACATATATATATATATGGTTATTTCGAAATATAAAAATAAAAAACTACCCTTACAAAAAATATATCATGGCATATCCTAATACATATTCCAAAAATATATTTTAGCATATTCTAACAATAATGATTGTACAATTGCTAGCCAAGGATTGAATCCATATACCATTAATACATCGTTAAAATTATCCCTACGAGTCTTAAACTTGCACACATTCTAGCTTCTATAGAGAAGCTCACAAGAAGTTCTATATAGTTCATAGGCTTCCTTTCCCTCTCATTGTGTCATACAAGACCAGGTGATAAAACCAAGTGACGAAAAAGATGATTGGGAATGATAAGGAAATGACAGGCTTTACTACCTTAAAACCTATTGTGGAAATGGAAACACCTCAAGTATGGCACAATACAGTGCTCTGATGCAAAAAGCCAAGCCATCCTTCATTTTCTACAATGGAAAAAAAAATGTTTCCCTCGTTTGATTATGATCAATCATCCTTGCATTGAGAAATTTGTGAATTGGCAACATCGAACTACTTTTAAACTAATAAACGAAAGATCTTTAGTGCCTTTTAGTCTTATTCATACTGATGTCTAGCAAAAATATAAAATATCTAATATCTCTAGTGCAAATTGATTTGTCTCATTCATTATCGTTGTGCTATGGTGACATGGGTTTTTCTTCTTAAACACATATCCAAGGTAAATGAAATCTTTCTTATTTTCCATAAGACAATTTGCAATTAATTTGGAACCAAAGTTCATATTCTTCCTTCTGAAAGGACTACTTCAGTTATGAGTTGAAGTTCTATTACCAAAAGCAATGGGTCATTCAACCACCTTCATGTTATACTCCTGAACAAATGGAGCTGCTAAGACGAAAAAAAGGCACTTGAAGTTGCGAGAGCACTCCTTAGTCATCCCAAATGACAGCATCACAGAACCAAAACATATTGTGGAGAAGCCATCTTAACAGCTACTATATAATAAAGAGATTGTCATCATAATCCTTGGTTACAGAAGTCCATTGACATAAAAGTTAAAATGCTTTCTTATTCAAAAACGTTGGGAATCTCTCTTAAACAGATGTGCCACTTTCAATTATGTTCATCGCAGCCATTGCAGAGCAAAATTTGATTCCAGATCTCTAAAGTGACTTCTTTGGCTATTCCACTACAAAAGGGATACTAAATCTATCAACCACCATCAAAGAGAACGCATGTTCAATATCAATTTAGTTGAGTTGGTTATATTTTCGTCACACTTGAGTTTCAAGGGGACAAAGATAAAGATAAGAAATTTTAAAATCTTCTAACATAATTAAAACAATCATGTTCCATAAATCTATATCCTAAGTTGCAGTCTATTCCATCTCACAGTCCAAAACCTAGACCTCACATATTGTTCCAAAGGAAGACTTGCAGCCTAAAGATCAAGTACAATCAAAGAAGAAAAAGCTCACCATAGATTAGATTGTAACACCCAAATGTTTTGATTCAGGTTTATTGGATTTTTAACCCGGAGGGGTCATTAATGAAAGTAATTAATGAGCTATTAATAGTATGCGAAATTAGGTCAATTTTGAATATGACTGGGCGAGTCGGATTCACAAAAACGTCTGAAGGATATTTTGGTAATTATTCCATTGGTAGTCGACAATTAATTTTAGTGCTTTAGAACATCAAATAGGATATTTTATTGCCCTCAACCATCTAGTATTTGCACCCATGCTCATCACTCAGCCCCCTACCCATGCATGCATCCTATCTATTTTAAAATTGAAATTAAAACATTATCCTAGTATTAATCTAACAATTAGGAAAGTAAGGAATCAAGTAGGAAGCCTTGATTCTAAAACCCTAGCCACAACCCATTAATGTTTTCATACCATAAGCTCTAATCACCTCTTCTATTCTTGATTTCAGCCACCCCATACATGTATTAATAGTGATCCTATCCCATCATTTAACATAGCAATTAATAGGAAGAAAGGAAAGAAATATGGAACTTAGTTCATCCCCTTTAGCCACCTCTCTTCCTACATGCTTTCCCACTCATTATGCAACCCGAACCATTTTCTATTTAAATGGGAGTTGCCTCTCATTCTTATGATTTTTGGAAGCAACACTTAGAGAGAGACTAAGTGAGAAGAATACACTAAACCTGGCTTTTCTCTTTGTCTCTTGGACCAATCTTGGTGGTTTCATTTGATCCTAGGTGGTTTCATTTGATCCGGACTAGAAGTTGGTGGTCATTAATGCTCTAGACCTTCTACTTTCACGTGTCACAAGGAAAGCAAAAACTCTATTGTTCATGGACAATCTTACTATTAAAAATTCCTCTATCCTTCTTGTCAATCGGAATCCATGAATTTCACCATGTCTTTTGTTGGATAAAGATATAAAATCTTATAAGAAGTGTATAGGTTATATGCTAAATGTCATGTTCGTATGAATCGTTTGGTAATAGTTTCTACGTGGTGTTTGACTGATATTCGACCCAGCATTCAAATATTGCACTACAATTTAGCCAGCATTTGAATAACGTTTAAATGTTGATGGGTGATAATCAGGTCTAAATATTTCATGCTTGTACAATGATAGATCTGTTGTTTTCATGCCTTTAAATGTATGGTGCAGATCTGTTGCATGGGACTCTAGGATAAAGATTGTTTTAAATGTATGGTAACTACTTGTATGACATAAATCTGCGAATTAATGGTCTAATGTCTCGGCGTGAGACTAAAGTGCAACAATGTGTTCAAACACTGGCGCCTAGTTCAAGGTGAATCGATCGATTTGTCAATATAACTGCGTGATATTGAGTATATATCTTAGCATATGCATTATGGGATGCTGGGAGTCTTGTATATTTGATTCTGTTGGAATCTATTGACTGGTTTCATAGAATGAGGGCTGATATTTCAATGTCATGGGAGGTAGTGTTTGAACGCTAGACTAGTTTTAGGCATATTTAAGTGTTACAAGAAATATGTGAGTTAATGACAGTAATTAAAACTCTTTAGCTGTTCTAGAGGCCTTAGCAACTTAGATTGTGGGATTGCTGGAATAGAAGTAAGTTTGGTAGAGAATAGTAGTTTGCGTGAGCTTGGCGTGCGTGCCAACATTCAAATGCTAGAAAACCAGAATGCTAATCTAGACCAAATCTTAGGTGCAACGCTTAGGGTGATTATTCCAAAGTTACACCGAGAATATAGGACAATAGTACGTAGAGAATTCAAAGAGCCATATCTCGTCTTTGGTCATTGGTAACCTTTTCTCGCGTGATCATTAGACATGTGAGTATATTCTTAATATATATGGTCAAGTAAATGAGACTGTAAAAACACTACAATTTCTTGGAATATGGAATCTGTAAATCTCTAGTGTAGTCTATAATTGTCCAATATCTATTACATATCCCGATGGCTTGAGGCCTTTGTTCTTAGAAAGATACTGTGTGTTGAAACATCAAGAGATATCGTAGCGAGGAATGTTTAGTTTGATATGTTGGGTTAGTATCTAGCCTTTGAGGACGAGGATCCTAAGTGGCCTAAGGGATACAAAGATGGAGTATTTCAAACCCGTTGTGGGCATGGATTCCAATTGCCCCACAGGAATAAGACGTGATATATTGAGGATAAAATCATGTGGCTTAAGTACAATATTTGCACACATGGAGTAGCAAAGTATCAAAAGACCATTAAGTTGGTCGTATGTCAAGCTTACGAGCATTGGTTGCCTCATCGTAATTATTTAACCGTTCGTAGCGGGCGCATATTCGTTCATTGATAATAACAAAATAAGACCGAAGAGATTATTGAAATACCTCACATGGTGGTAACCTCTATTGAGATAGGTCCGATGAAACTTATATTCTTATTGATATTCGGAGTCTTTGATATATCGGTTTAATATTGTTTAGTTTCCGTGAAAACCATTGATAGTTGTTCTTGTAACTCTGGAATCATGATTGTGTCGTGGCACTAAGTCTCGAATAGTGGATGTTTAATTGAATGTCAAAACTGCTCTTGCATATTTGCAATTATTATCTAGGATGATTATTGATTGCTAATATTGTTGATTATACTACTTACTAGGATTTTGGCTTATCCTTACATTTTCTTAACTCCTATGTAGAGCTATTGCTAAAGAACCAGTGCAGATCATTCTTTACCGCGAAGCTTTCATGCAGAGAAACGATTCTAGAATCTAGCAGATTTTATATTAGGAGATAGGAGATTTCTATTCCATTTTGACAAATATTAGATAGTTGGTTAGGGCCACATTCCCTCGAGTTTTATTTTGGTTATAGATATTTATGTTATACCATATTTTGAGGAGTTTGATATTGTAATGGATATTGTATTTATGATAAGCATTTATGATTCGAGTTTTCATACGTGTGGTTTGGGCCGAATCAGGTGATTCAAATTCAGGCTACCAAACTGATACTCGCTTCAACTGCAAAACTAGACCCAAGTAATGTTAATTCTACCCCTACTAATTTAAGTAATTCTATGATGATTTGCTTCATCCTATTGCACTCAAGAACGGAATAAGGGCATGCATTAAATAACTCATTATCCAATTTTGTGTCAACTCAAACTATCTCATAATTATAACACCTTGGAATCTAAGTTGTGCACCACAAAAATTCAAGAAAAAACAAAGGCCATTGCGGCCCTTGGTAATACAAGATGGAAAGAAACTAAACTAGAAATTTGATGAAAAATGAAACACGGGAGATAGTAGATTTATCCAAAGGAAAGAAGCTTATGAGTTGGAAGTCAATTTTCACTACAAAACATGAAGTAGATGATACTTCAAAAAGATGTAAAGCTAGGTTGTTAGCTATATGATTCATTCAAACCTATGGGATAGATTACCAAGAGCTTTGGTTCCTACAGCTTAAAAGGAAAAGCATTCAAATTTTAATCTCTCCAGCAACTAATGTAAATTGGACATTGCAACAATTTGACGTAAGAAAAATACCATCTAAGAATTGGAACAATAAAAGGTAAGACTACATACATGGAGATCCCTTCCAGATTATAAAGAAGAGAGAAGGGTGTACGCCAACTTAATAAATTTCTAAATGGTTTTAAACAATCCTCTAGAGCTTGGTGTTATAGAAGCCATAGTGAGGTTCGAGCACAAATAACGTCAAGGTGATCATACTGTTTTTATCAAACAAAGGTCTCCAAATAAGTAACTAATCAACTATCTATATAAAACATATAATTATAAGAGGAAATGACCAAAAAAATACAGATTTAGGATGACAGTTATATAATTTAAGATCAAAGACTTCAGAAGATGAAAATACTTTCTTGGAATACAGATTTTGTGTTCAAGGGTAGGCATATTTATATCCCAATATAAGTATGCTCTTGATCTACTTAGAGACACAAGGATGCAATCCGCTAGACAGTCCTATTGAGCACAATCAAAAGTTGAGGAAATGTCTAAATGAAGATAACAAATCAAAGATAAGAGGCAGAATTTACATGATTCACTCTCGTGATGAGTAATGTGATTATGTGCATGGACACTCAGATGGTGGTGATCTTCACTAAATGGCAAAGGAGCACATCTGATTGAATAACTCCAACTCAAAGTCCCAAAAAGCAAATGGAACTTCCACTAAAGTCACCTCTAGCCTTAGTTTCAAGGTATGCCTTAGTCCAAGACTTGTCAAATCTTTTCCAGTACATCCCTCACCTCTATTAATCTGTGTTCTAATTACTTACTAGAAAAGGCAATGTTACAAAATAAGGGAGAAAGGACATATTGCCTAGTCCCTAGACAAGAGAGGAGAAATATTTTGCTTGTGGATTTAAGATAAACCATCCAAACCATTTATCACCAAAACCCCTCATTCCTAAAGAAGAAAACAATATTCTTTGTCTAGATGATCAGAAGCCCTTCAAGTATCTGACTTGTTTATTAATAGGATTCGGACTTGAACTTCGGTTTAGTTTTCCTCACAAGCTGCATAACCTAATCCCCTAAGGTTGTCAATTTGTGATTTTCATATTTCTTATTGATGTAATTTCACACAAGACACGATCATTGTGAATCAACCATAGCCATTGTACTCTATGTTGTAATCACTCCAATACATTAAGTTACATATTCATTGCTAAGTTTGTTCAATGACAAAAAGAAAATTTTGTTTATACTGTAAGATCATCGTACAATCTGTAAAGCTCAGACAACATAAAAGATTAACAAAAATATCAGACAAAATGTAAAAAAGAATTAAACAAAATATTCTAATCCAATTGCACCTTAGAAATAAGAAATCAAAACCCAGATTAGGTCGTCACTATTCCCATGTCACACACCCAGAGAAGATTTATGCCAAATCTTTTATAAGTAAAAAAGCTTCCACAAAAATATCCTACACAAGATACTACTAACTCACACCAAACCATTATGTTTATCCAATATCATCTAAGCAAAAATAAATGTCTTATTATTACCCTGGAACATGAGATGAGTAATTAGATATGTTTCATTGTTTGTTCAATGTAATCAAAACTCACTCACAAGCTCAGGGAGTTTTTTCTTACAAACATTTCCATTCTTATCTAATCAAAACGGATACCCAAGCCCGTTTCCTCCTCAAGAGTTAATTTTGAAAAGCCAAATTTCCATTCAAAACAAATGCCTTTGCATGGTTGTCAATCATTAAAAAGATCAACACAACCAATTACTTGCACATGCAAAGCCCTAACAACCCTTGTCTCATTAATGTATTGCCAACCCATTTAAATTTTTGACAATAACAAAGGGATCTTTTTTATTCAGAAAGACACCTGGAGGGTGCACCAAAGTATGCATATTCTCCACATATAGACAATAATAGCCCATAAACCTCAACGAAATACAAAAGTCAATTGAGAATAAGGCCAAAATAGCTAGGGATAAAAACAATCCCAACAATCTGACCATTGTTTAGGAGCTACTCAAGCTCCCCATCTTTCCCTCCCCTTCCAGATACCTTATCCTTAGTTCAAGGAATAATTGAGAACCTCTAGTCTCCTAGCCTTCATTTCCTCAAACAGCCTCATCATTTTATCCTCATTGCCCAGAAAATAGAGACCCCAAAACTGACTAATTCCGCCAGTTCTTGCAAACAAATTGAGATTACTTCCAAACAACTTCTGATACATCACATGCCAACCAACATATCAAATAGTGTCAAACAACTAATCAAAGTGTCAATATTATTTGCTGAAATTTGCAAATTTCATGTCGCGTTCAAGTCCATTTTTAAGTCATGGTACCACCACTAAGAGACAGCATAATTGCAAAGAAAGCTTTAAACTGGAGCAAACCGTATGGCTGTAGAAGAGAATGAAGAAGGCAAATGTGTCTAAACTTTGGCCACCTGAGATGTAAATCTTTTACGACATACTCCAGTAGTCACAGCACGTCCTTTCCTTCCCATGAAAATTATAAAGAACCACTTCAAGTAATGAATTTCAATTTCACGATAAAGAAACTCCTTTCATGAAAAAACAATGAATTTCAAGAAAAAACATGTGTAGCTACATATCATGATCACTACAAAATCTGGATGCGGTGATGAAAAGTATGTGGTAAAACATATGTAAAACAACACAATTAAGAACATGCCTCACTCTCCTTTCTTCCCTCTTTTTAATCGACTCTCTTCTACCTCATGTCAAGCAAAATTAAGCTTAACAGCTCAAAATTCCACCATGAGAAGTTCTCACTGTGACACCTCATAGGCCAAGCTGCAACATGGAAGGAGAGAACCTCATGATAGGTTCAGCCAATTCATGGTTTCCTTCTTTTCCTTTTACTTAGTTAAAAAGAATGAGAGTATTGGCACAACGGCAATGTTGCCCCTTTATGAGTTGGAGGTTACAGTTAAACTTGTGAAAACAGCCTCTCTACAGTACAAGGATAAGATTATGTAGATTTTACCTTTTCCAAACCTCACGAAGTGGAAGCCTTGTGCATTAGCCTCCTTTTTCTGCCTACTTAATGAAGAACACTAGTCCAACCTCGATAGTATTTTCCACGTGAATGATTTATTCAATGTCCATAAACTATGTGAGTATCATAAGATGAAGTTACCCACTTAATCCATGTGTAAAGCTCAGGTCATCACAATAGGTAAAGCTTCAAATTCATTGTGCTCCAAGATTATTTTTGGACTCAGGGTCCAACTCAAGGGAGATTCAACCTAGCCAAGCAACAGCACCCATTATTCAGATTCCATTGGCTTTGAGACTTTTGACCACAATGAACTTACTGACAACCTACACTTTACTAGTTTAAGTGGCATGTAACAATTTTCTGCATAGAATCCTCACTAAAATAGATGGACTTGTACGGGGGGCATTATGAATTGTCTTACCCATTACTTTCAATCAAAAATAAGGTGCATCAAATGGAGCAAAATATCAAGAATCATACCCCTCTTTCTGAAGTGGCCTAAGCATGTCACTCTATTTTTTTGGCACTATCTTCTAGCATAACTGGCTTTCCCTCTTGTAACCCCACTCGTAGAAACTTCAAAAAAGACCTCCATGTTTTTGCAACCTAACCACTTCACTCCATGTTCTTGCACCATGTTCTAGCATAGTAGGCTTTGCCACTTGTAAGCTCATCCTTAATAACTTCAAGAAAGATAGAAACCCCCACAAATCTCTATGCCACATGTCTACTCTAAACTAATTCGCAATTCAGCATCTAAAGCCTCACTCTCACTACGAGTAACCAAATGCTGGAACTTGCCAACTTTGCCAAACTATAGAACATCATCCACATGATAATCAATCCCAACCACATGTCAATCATATTGACGCCACCTAAGCAAGAGGAATCCAACCATTCCTAGCCTTAACCCTCTCCATCAAGGGAACAAGCTTGCCTTACTTGACAATTTCAGACTTCAGATCAAAGCTACCAATATCTAAATGGGATATGACTCACTATTCATGTTTCTGGCATGATAGAAAACAGCACATGGAAGAGTGATAGATAGTACCATAACAGATAGAGAGCAGGGGAGAAGGCTAAGAGAAAGTACATAGCTAAGCATTGTTTCCCTGTTGGAAAAGAATAATTGGCAGTGGAACAAAAAATCATATACGAAATTTACAGAGCCCCGTTTCCTTGCAGTTCATGTTCTCACAATTTTGACCTTCTCTTTTCTTCAAGTTCTCTCCTCCAATCAATGGCTTAAACTATTTCCCTAAAAAAGCGGATCAATAATCCTGGAACTACATTGTATAATAATGTGCAATATAAAGACTAAAGACTATTTTAACCGTAATCTTCTAAAAAACAATGCAGCAGTTCATTGACATGTGGTCACCTGGTCATATAGGAGAGACAAAAGGCTATCAGCATGACTTTCAGATAAACCTTTCTCTGCAGTAATCTGCAACTTAGGACACTTGTAAGGATATCCTGGTAAGCACCTACAAGTCAAACATATGAAAAAAATCAGGTAAGTACTACGAGCCAATAAAAGCTGGGGAAGAAACTGCTAACACCTCCTGTCAAGAAGGGGGAGACAGAGCATCTCAGAGTTCTAACCGCACAAGTAAAAGAGCTGAAACATCAAGATTTTCATAGCCTGTGTCCTTCGAGTAAGGCCTGGTCATAATGACAAATCAAGCACTGAAAGACAATTGTTCATTGAATAGTCTTCACAAAATACGGAGATATTTAAAAAACCTGAGCTTGACAGAAACTCGAAGAGGAGACTCTGAAACTATTCTGAAGTCTTCTTGGAATATTGCAGACCTAATTGTAGTACAGGAATACAAATTAATCACCCTCATAATGTCCAACACTCATATGTACCCAATTTATCCTATATATGTCCAAGAGGCACAATTATTAAATCAAGCACATGCTCCAAAATAAATTACCTCTTTGACCATGCTAATTAACACTGGAGAAAAAAAAATGCATTCAAAGTTATCAATCACACTGGTGCTGGCTTTTACCCTTATTATTAAGATGCCTGCACCGTACCACAACTTTTGAACAGGGATGATAAATGATGCAATAAGAAATATATTCATCAATGCCAATATGGCAACAACTAAAAAGGAATGAATCCATATTTCATGGCCTTTAGAAATTCATGGGAAGTTAAAGAAAATTAACATCAGAGTAGCAAATTCATAGCTCAACCCCACGTAGTGAGATTTAAGGCTTTGTCTTTAATGTATATACACATAAGATTTAGCTACTAAGTTAGCTCACTTTTATGTAACACTATTGCAATGAGCCATCATGTACTTACCAAGGTCACAAGATTTACCAACATATAAAGTGAAGTAAATGAATTTCAACAAGATCAAGCAACAGTATGTAACCATATGGAAGTCAGGTGAAGTTGACAATTGTATAAGAAGTTTTCAAATCCAAAAACCTAACACAAGGACAATACACCACGGCAAAACACCGTGTCAAAAGCTCACCGCAAACTAAGAGAAGAGTCCACTAAGTAACAGGATCTATAAAACAATAGCAACACAGATTCTACATTCATGACAAAAATACTAGATTCAGACAAATGAAGATGTACATAAAAGAAATTAAGACCGGAGAAACCTTGCTATGTACTTATTAACTCTATACGTCTGGAAAACTCTATTAAATATTAGCTAAGATTGTTTACAGGACAGAGCATATTTTAGGAGTATTATAATTTACGCCATATTTGTCATGGATTTGCTTGGCTAGTGGCTACCAAAAATGTCATAAATCGAGGCTAATAGCAGTAAAAAGGCAGAACAAGACAGTAGCAGATGGCAATCATGGCTGAAAGCAGTAAAAGAAGAAGAACAAATAAGAAAAGAAGCTACAGTAAACAAGATGATAAAGAACAAACAAGAAATAGCTGAAGTGTTGATGCATTCCGTTGAAATTCAGTATCAACTGACTTCAGTTCACAAAAAACAATCTTTGTTGTGTTCTGTTGTAAGGAACTGAATGCAGTTCAAAGGAAGTTTTCCATTACAGTGTGGGAAGCATAAATAAGGATAAGCCATATAAAGGAGGAGGATGTGTGTAAGATGAATAAAATGAAATCATTTTCTGATCTGAACTCTTCTTGCTCCTCCATTCTGTTTCCTCTTTCCTTCATTTTGTCTCTCTTTATTTCCCAACTTCTTCCTTTCATCAGGTAATTAGAGGTCGTTCGTGCCTTTACACCACAATCGGGATCAGATTTCAGGTTCCACATTCAACAATTAGTATCCATGGCAACCAAGAACAATAACCTTGAAGAGCTAATGAGGCAAATGCAGAAAGAAATGCAAGAACATTGCCCAGAAAAAATACTGCAGCGCACACAATCACTTGATAACAGAATTAGCAAACTGGATGATAAGATGGACACCATGAGGAGCAGAATGATCGATCTGTTTCAAACAAAGAACTCTTCCAAATCTCAATCAGATGACCATCCAACCCAATGGCCAGTTCAAAGCCAAAAACCATCCCTAGATGCCCTCCACATCCACTCCCTTAAACCTTGAAATTCAACAGAAATCCCAATTCTGCCGACAGCCCGAAACTTGATTGTCTAACCTTAATGGCCAGGATCGAGGAACTGGTTACTCGAATGCCAAAAGTAAGGCAATGCGACATCACTCCATTCCAACAGATTGAAATTGCCTCCCAGTCTTTTGAGGGCAAAGCTGAAACGGGTTCCAAGGTTATATCATCCAACAAGTCCATGACATATTCAAGGGAGATCAAGGTAAAAGATCTGGTGACAAAATCATTCTTAGATGTGGTAAAGAATTTAACAAACTATAATAAAAGAATTATTTAGACAAATATTAAGAACAATTTGAAGAACTAAGGGCTGTTATGCTGCAACAGAACAATGGGCTTACATAATCCTAGTTCACTTCAAGCTTCTTGAGTGGTTTTGAGGAAGAAATCTAGTCAAGTGTGAGAATATCGATATTAGTATTAGTACCAGTGTCAGTCATAAGCATGTTGGGAATATGTATTGGTATCGTACATATTGGTTGTAAAATTTCATTGCAAATCAAAAATCCAGGGAAATGTCAGACAAGATCGGCCAATATATTAACCAAATATCTAATACATCGTCTAATATTTTGATTATCGGTTAATATATGGCAATTTTGCCATGTTATAGGAAAACATCAATATGGGGGCCCAATACCGATACTTCATTTGATAAACCCAGCCAATGGGAATAATTTTCAAACCTTATTCCTTAGCACAAGCATTCCAGCTTGCCCACCTTGAAGAACAATCCATTTATCACTCAAAGGAACACAAGCTGTTCTTCAGACCATCCTATAACAATTTCAAACTTGTCACACCACCAACGGGAAATTCTCCATCACAATACAAACCTTCCCTCACTAAACCAGTTGCAGTCAACCCACCATTTAATCCCATTCTGACCTCGGGCTAGAAGAGAGTGCTTGGGTTGTGCAACAAATGCAACAGGAAGGTTTCTCCAGTTGTGGTAGCAAACAACATAATGCCACTCTGGCAGAGGATGAACAATCCAACATGGTTAGATTGTTGGCAAGAAGACAATTATCCAGACGAAGCTGAAGCTTCTAAAAATCAATAAATTCTTTATCAGCAAATGCTTTGAATTGTACCATTAAGATCAAGGGCAACACACAGAGGCAACCAATTCTAATACTCATTGACAGTGGAAGCACTGTGGTTCTTGGATATAAAGATTGTTACAACTACAAAGACGTCTTTCTCCTAAACCACACCATTACATGTTACAATTACTAATGGTAACAAAATGATCAGCAACTCTAAATGCCTGCACTTCCCTTGGAAAATACAAAGCCACACAGTTAAGGCAGATTGCTTAATCTTACCATTGAGCGGAAATCAATTCAATCAATATAGTCCTATCATTTTCCACTTTCCCAAACATTACATTCAATCACCAGGAGAAGCTACTGGAATTCACAGGACCATGCATGGATAAAAATAGCGGTATTAGTCACAACCATATCGATATTAAATATATCAGATAATACGTATTGATATCCGATATACTGGAAAAAATTCTAAGAATCGTAAGATGACAATCCCAAATCGGATGATATATCGGCCAAATATTTGGTATATTATTCGATATTTTTAATATCGGCTGATATATTGCAATATATCGGCAATACAATAATATATCATGACATGATCGCAGTATCGAAAAATATTGGCATCTGCGGTGTGATAAGGACATTAACATCCACAATAGGCTTCATTGGCATGCATTTCTGACATGACATTGCATAAGTTAATACAGCATGGCTAAGGTCTGCTAGCCCATCAATTTACTATTTCCACAACCAATATTCTGGTACAAATTCCCACATTACTCCAAGAACTATTAGCTGATTTCCACAATGCCTTCAATATTCCCTCTAAATTGCCTCCTCCAAGATCCCATGATCACATAATTAACTTTCAATCAAATGCCAAACCAGTAAACCTTTAGCATTACAAATTTAATCACCATTAAAAGAAAGAGATTTAAAAACAAGTGGCAGATATAATTAAATTTTTAATCATACAATATCTCTGGTCAATTTGCTTAACCGATGCCATTGGTCTAAAGAAGGATGGCACCAGGAGATTCCACGTCACTTATCGATATGCTTAATTTTAATCATCATAGTGACAGATCCTTTGAAGTTAGTGACATCATGGATTTAAAGTTGCAACCTTACAGGCAACCCTCCTCGGCAATCAGGAAGAACTTAAAACTGGCTGCCAAGTATTATGTACCATTTTGAGTGGAAGAAATAAAGTTGCTTACAAAGTCCAGTTACCACCTGAATGTCAAAAACATCTGGTCTTCCATGTTTATTTGCTCAAAAAGCAAACCGGATCACAGCAAAAATCCCTCCCAACCTGCCATTACACATGAAGCTGCAGAATTTTCACAGTCCCTTCAACAATCCTTGCTACCCAAACTATACACAGATATGGCCAACCAATACAACAATAGCTTATACAATGGACCAATCTTACTGAGGACAAGGATGCTGTCCTGAGGAGGGTAATTGTCGCATAAAACAAGAGACCGATGGCAATCAAAGCTAATGTCAATAAAAGAAGTAGAACAAGAAAGTAGCAGGTGGCGATCACGACTGAAAGCACTAAAAGAAGAAGAACAAGAAAGAAAAGAAGCTTAAGTAAGCAAGATGATCAAGAACAACCAAGTAGTAGCTACACGGTCAAGGCATCTGTTCGAAATCTGCATCAAATGATTTCAGTTCATGAAAGAAAACTTCTGTTGTATTCTGTTCTAAAGAACTGATTTATAGGAAGTTTTCTGTTATAGAATGTGAAGTGTATATAAGCATAAGCTACTTACCCAAAAAAAAGTATATAAGCATAGGCCGTGTAGAGCAGGTCTTACAATCGATTAAGTTTTCTGTTATAATCAAGTTCATATCTGTATTCTTCCTGCTACTCCGTTCTATTTTCGTCTTTCCTTCCTTCAAGTAATTACAGGTGTTTTATGCCTTCACATCACAAAATTTAACAGAACAGTTTCTTCAATCGTCATTTTAATCAATGCCGCATTCATTTCTTATACTTTAAATACTGGAACCGTCCCGCTTCTCCCCTCCCCCAAAGAAAAAAGAAATCGTAACGGTGAGAAAGTGTAGCAGGATGAGAATATCAGATAGAATAAACAGAAAGATGTCACCCAATTATAACAAATGAAACAAGAAGAGATCGAGTTTGTCTCACAAAGCGGTGAACTCCTCGGAAATAAGATCACCATTATCGGCCAAGTTCGACGAATAGTCTTTAGAAGCTGTTCTTCCTTTGTTCCTCCTCTTCTTCTTTTTTGAACTTTGCCCCATTCAATTCCAGCAAATTCGAAATCAATCCGCACTGTAAATGATCCAATATCAATTTGCAGCCGTGAGCGTACAGATTTTGAAGCGAAAGGCACTAGATGGAACAAATGGAAATGATAGCAATTCTTTTTGATGGATTCAAACGGATTCGTGAACGAAAGAGTAGAGAATACTAGAGGAAACGGAGGGAAAACGACAGCAATTCTCTTCGATTAATTAATCCAATCCAATTGGATTCGCGAAGGAGAAGGAAGACGAAAGAACAAAAGGAAAATGAACAAAACGGACAAACGTGCCCGGGAAGACGCCAGTCAAGTAGAAGGGCGATGGCAAAGGCGAGAGGAAGCTCTTGCGCTAACCTCTCACCGGGTAAGTTTCTTTGGGGCAAGGGACCCATAGATGTCAGTCCACATCTTTAAATTAAAATTTTAATAC
>JAODPA010096721.1:0-22259 GCA_025585075.1 Nepenthes mirabilis
TATTTTTAATATATGTAAATAATCTTATATATGTGTGAATAAAACCCACCCATTTACCCATTTATGGGATTTTCTCATGTATTTTTCTTCTTTTAACTTCACTGCCAAATCATGGTGGACGAACAATGAACAAATACCAAATTTATCACACAAAGAACATTAACACTAGTACCCAAGAACTACGACACGACTCCGTACAGTGCGTATATGACACTATATCGTAGCCGTTTGATGGAGATCCAACGCCCCTTATTTTTTTGTTATTAAAAAAATAGAAGAAAAATATTTTTTTTAAAATAAATGGGTTAACGAGGGACGTTAGATCTCCATCCTATGGCTGCAATACAGCGTCGGATGAGCACCGTATAGGGCGCGGCCATATTGGATAATACGTAGCGATATCGAATACATCGAAAAAATAAAAATTTCTGAGAATCGTAAACTAACAGGCAAATATCAACTAAAACATCAAGTATATCGCTATCAATGTCAGTCACGGCCATATTGGATAATACGTAGCGATATCGAATACATCGAAAAAATAAAAACTTCTGAGAATCGTAAACTAACAGGCAAATATCGGCCGAAACATCAAGTGCATCGACGGATGTTTAAAATATCGGATGATATACTGCCGATACGGCAATATATCGTAATTTTTCCACAGTATCAGAAAATATTAGTCTTGAAGGGCCCCAATATTGATATATATCGGCCAATATATTGGATATTAGCTAATATTTTCATCGTGCATACACCAGATAATCAATCAGGAGGAAACTGACAGCATCAGCAGAGCCAGGAACAATGACAAGAAAAGCTAAAATGAAAAAGAAACCCATAGCATTAATGAACTCAGCTTACAAGCAGCCATATAATAGACCCTATGTCTCTGAAAAACTGAGGAAGCATAAACACCAAGACCCACCGTTCTAAAAACAGAAACAAAGAAATTTGCGACCTGTTTCTCGAGAAGCTTTGTATAAAGCATAATGTCAAGCTCGGCACTTCTAAAGTTATGTATCTACTCTGAGCACAGCCTCTGAGAGAGAGATTCTGATCGATCAGTCGCTATTATTCGAGACAGCAACATTTTGGCCTAGTTTTCTCTCACCTTGGAGCTGAAACCGACAAATCGTAGCAGCATAGCAAGCATTTTGATAAATAGTGACATGCATGAGTGTGATTCTTACTATGTTCAGAAGCTGCAGCACATAGATCTCGATTCCGATCACCCACTCTTCACGTGGCAGCATCTGGGTCCAATTTTCTCTGTATAGCAGCTGCAGCCTACAGGTACGTATTGTGCATTTCTTGTCAGACCCTTGTCAGAATATGCATCGAAAATATACAGGAGTGATAAACCGGACTCGTTCATCCTCACCTCAAAGTTTCCGAGTTTATACTGGTAGGCCATCTCCTCTCTGAGCAGAGCCTGTTCTTTCATTGCTTGTGCCTGGAATTCAAATAAAGGTAGTGATTACAAGCACCAACAAGTTATAGATGAAAATATTAATATCCGTCACAGTTATATCAGTATTAGACATATCGGACGATATATATCAATATTGGATATATTGAAAGATAAAAAAGAAAATAGTAAGTTGACCGGCTGTATTGTCCGCTATATCAACCAAATATTGGATATATCGGCCGAAATTTTGAATATAAGTGGACATATTGCTAATATGGTAACATATCACAATATTGTCATAATATCAGGAAATATCTCCCGATACCAATATATGCAGGTATTACATCTCTTTAGGATTGAAATCTTTTTTTTTTTAATGTACTTTTTAGACATGCAGTACAACAGAAACTGACCATTCCACTCTGCATAGCATACTTGAGGGCTTCCACTTGATGTTGCTTTTGCTTTTCACGTTCTTGCAGCAACTCTTGCCTAAATTGGGAGAAAATACAGATAAAGGATGAATAAAATTTCAGCAAATTCAAGCTAAATGCAGAAACTATAATAGCTTTAGACAACCTAACCAATCTCAGAAAAAAACCAAAAGACAGATTTCCAATAGCTGTTTTTGGGGGAGGGGGTTGCAACAGCAATTCCACTGGTTAAGTCACAGCAGAAGTAAGATTCACAGCAACACAGCAGTTCCCAAAACCAAGCAAATAGCAACCCATGAGGTTGTACTCAAGCAGCAGGCCCTTTTTCACTTCATCCCTTTTTGTTTATCCTTTTTGACCTTTTATTAAAAAAAAATTTAGCTAATGTAATACAATTCAGACTCCTTTCATCAATTATTGCAAACTCTACTCTTTAATGATTAAATATTTACCAAAAGACAATTTTCTATGCCCTCACCGAACACATTGATCCAAAGACAATAACAGAAATCTGGAGCTTTTAACAACCAAATACTTTCCTCTAGAAGGGGAAAATGAAAAAAAAGAAAAGACTGATAATAATTCATTAGATTCCAATGCATTAGAGGTATCCCATATCCAAATGCATATACTCAATCTTGTGGCAGACACCAACTGATAAAGTAGGTCCCATCCGGTTTAAGAAAAAGAACTAGAACGTGAACTCAAACTACTGACTTTACTCTAGCTACAGGGACAGCCAACAACAACCACAAACAGTTTTAAGCTATAACGCTGTATAAAATCACTCACTTCTGGTTCAGAATAACAACCTCCAGCAACAGAAATAATTTCAAATCTTTATCATCAACTCATTCTATGTTTTTTCAGGGCCTACATTTTACATAATCAAACAATCTTTTAAGCATCCTTTGCTTCTGTAGGTGAGAGTCCTGATTTGCTAAATATATTCATTTGTTACCTAATTCTTTGAAGTAACACAACTCATCCATCTTAACTCCCTCACTTTTCTACACTTACCAAGCATATATGTCATTTTTTATACAAAAACTTGTTCCAATAATGGTCTCATAATACTACACTTCTAATTCTTCAGGCATTTGATGATCACATAAAACTCCTGAAGAAGGTCAATTTTAACTAACCTATCTTGACTTATGCATCACATTTTGAATTTTTTTATTTATAGATCTAAGGAAAGTAAATTATTAGATTTGATAAATTCTTTACCATCAATCACGGTTTCTTCATTCTCCATCTAAAAAAAAATTGGAAAAATTCCAGTTCATGTACTCAGTTTCACTCATACCCATCTTCAATGCTTCTAAGGTGTAGCAATAATTCAACTATTTTGATAACTCTCTAACTAAGTAAAACAATGGCACCCACAAACAACATCCACAAGGAACCCGAATATGTCTCATAAATTCATCCATAGACAGAAAAGATAAGGGCTCAAAGCTGGCGCTTGATGTCACTACAATAATTCAAAATCTTCAGTTTCTTCCCCTATTGTTCACATCCAAGTCATTACCTGAACATGCAAACTTCAATATATCAAAAGCACTCTATGGTAACCAACAAACACAAAAACAAAAACAGACTAGATTTTCCAGATAGATCTAACTCCACAACAATTGGAAGTACAAAGCATAAACTTACCGACGCTGTTCTTCATCATTAAATACAGTACGTTCTGTTTTCACGACTTTCTTGAAACCCTTTTTCAATTCTTTCTCCATTTTCCGTCTATGATAAACATCAAGGTCGTAATACCTGCAATCACAATCATAAAATTAATTTTATGTACTTCATGCATGTACTGATCACAAAATCCGTACAAAACACAATTGAGGTTATCAACTCATCAAGAGGGAAGTGTTGTATGGACCACAAAGAAGGGGATGAACATGGAAAATTTGTCATAAGCAACCAAATTGCCAAATATTTTCCCTGGAGATTAATATGTTAAAGCATCTTGGACCATGGAGCACAGACACTACCCCAAGGAGATGAAATGACAAATCAATTTTCAGTTAAAACTTCTACAAAAAATATGAACAAAGAAAGAACATAGCATTACTTTTTTGAAGGCAAGGTTGCTGTATTATAGTCCTCCATGAATCTGCAATGGGAAGAAAAATCAGTTATTAAACCAAAAAGAACACCTACCAAAGTTAGCAAATTTGTACACATTCCCTTCCATTCATGGTTATGCGAAAGACAAACTTGTGTGTAATTGTACACTCACTCTTTGAACATTTTCTTCTCCTCCCAGTTGGGTAGACTTTCTAGATTCACCTGAGAAATTAATCCAAAGAATTATAATTTGCCAAAAAACATTAAAATAAGTTGACCAGCAATAATTGTCAAAAGAAGTTCACCACCATAAAATGACAACTAAGCACTTTCCCACAAAGATGTACAAATATATAAGTGATTACAACTTGTGCATACAAATGAACAGCACTAATGTCCGATGGGGTCCATCGTGGACTGAGCATGGCAGAAAAAACTCTTATTAATAACCAGCAAACAGACATAAATAAGAAAAACAAAAGAAAATCAAAGATCATAAACTCTTCAAAACACATCGAAGAAAAAAAAGCAAAATGAAAGAACCTTTTCATAAAGATTTTGGGTTAGTTGGGTAATGCTTTATATTTATCACTATTTTGTTTTCTGTTATTAGTTTACTTTATTAAATTTGCGGAAACAACAATGATTTCATGTCTATTTAGAATAAACAAATAAGAAATTGAAATATTAAAAAACTCACAAATCAAAAAAAAAAAAAAATGAAGCCATGATATCATTTGAGTTTAGAAAATATTTAACTCATCATATATAGCTTATGAATCCCATCCCTATCTGCTCATCTGATTGACTGGGTACCCCAAAATACGACATTTTGTGACTCAATGTATCACCACATATATCTATTATACTCCTAGAAGAACCCTTAAATGCATGAGAGCTATTTGGATGACCTAAGCAAATTCATTTGAGATATAGAAGTCTAAAATGTGCATTAAAAAAAAAATTAATCAAGTGGTTATTTTAAAAAAATTAATGCAGAAAGAAGAAAAAAATTGCTTCAAGTTTGCATTATAGAACAAAAGTGAGCATAATTAAGCAAAAAAACAATGATAGCATTAGCAATAAGGGTGTTGGTAAAAGCCACTGAACAACTCTAACATACAATAAATATATATATGAGTTATTTTTCCTTTTTTTTTTTTTTTGAGTTTTTTGTAGAGAGTTGCTGCTTTGCTTCAAGGTGTTTAGTCCCACTGTACAATTCCGTGTTTCTTGATTGCCTATTTCATCAACAAGAAGTTCTACAACTTCGCAATTCTATTATATTTGAGACTGATAATTTGTTTACAATATACAAAATGAACATAAATGTTGTCAAGCATTGTTTCCATATTTTTGTTTTCCAAAAATCTTGTTTATTTAAACAAATCTGTTAACATATGCTACCTGACATATCTACAATTTTAATAGAAACATGAAATCCTCTGACTATAACAATGATCAACATTATTCATCATTCATTTTCATTTCATTTATGTGCTCATCAATAGAATAAAAACTCTAAGAGGTTATTGAGTAAATTGAGCTGAATAGCAGAAACAACAGTTGTCAATGTTGAGCCAACAAAAGACATAACAGAAAAGAAAAGGTTTCACAAATCATATACAAGGAAGCATACATCCTTGGAAGGAACCACAATCTCAAGTTTTGGTAACTGTATGATACCATCGTTATAGATTGAAGGGTTGTGCACAGCTGAGGACACAAGCTCACAGCTAAAAAAGATACCTGTTTCACTTCTGCTAGCCACGCTGTAAACTCTGGACGTTTATTCCTACGAGAGGCAGAAATTTGCATAAGAGAATTTGAATTAAGCTTTATAAGCATATGCAACATTTAACTTTCAAAATAAAAAATCAACTAGATAGATTTGAAAGGGACAGGAGTTTTATCCATCTGTTTTTTTTTTTTTTTTTAACAACAATGCAATAATAAATGACACCAGCATGCATCCAACTATGCCAATAAATGAGTGGTCGATTCATGTGGTTATTCAATGCAAAATAAATGCAAGAAAATTCGTATGAATTGGTAACCCTGGAAGCATTTCTTTTAAATAACCTTTGCCAATTTCTAGCAACTTGTTTTTCCTGAACTTGAGAAAGTAGGAAACTTACACCCGGAAAACAAAAATGCATCAAAATGCAATAGAGCATTCTGGATGCTGCTAGGAATGGCCCATTTTATACTACTGAGATAACCCCAGATATCCACTTGGCTACTTTAATCTCATATAATCAATCGATTAGTCAAGAGAAGAATGACTAAATATCTCCCTTGTTGATTATGGTCTAGATTATATAATATCTTCTCAATAATTGATTTTAATTATCTCTTTAGAATACTTGTAGAAGCAACTGTATGAAGTATTGCGCATTTATGTAAATACAAAATATGAAAGAAATACTTCTTCTATGGTACTAGAGACACGATTTAGACTTCATTGCTCAAAAATCATGCCTTCTTAGCCTTCATTGTTGAGATAATCCACTTCTCATCTCAGCCTTTATTGCTGAGAGATGTTTCAACTTATGAAACTATTGTCCCTGTGTTTCTCCACTGCTTTTCCAGTGGCAGGACCTTTTTTTTCCATTGCTGACAATGCAATCTTTCTCCAGAACAATCCACAAGTGTGTATGTCTAAAATGTCAGAAAACACAATGATCACTGCTACAATGGAGTTACTACAGAAGTCATCAACTTCAACAGATCTCCAAAGTCTAAATCTAGCCTGCCAACTTATGGGTAGGATATATCTCCAATGGTCCCAGATTATGAGGACCTTGTAGAAAGGAATATGAAAACTGAGCCACCTAAACAATACAGGTCCAAATCCTGAAGATCCAAGTTTTCTAGCATAAGGCAAGAAAGATTCTAAGATTATGTCTTAGCTATAGAACCCTATGCAGCCAGAGATTAGCAAAAATTGTATATTTCTCACCACAGCACGAGAAATATGGGAGACTGTACGCTGAACCTACTTTAAGGTGCAAGATGCATCTTAAGTTTATGAAACCAATACCAAGATTTTATAATCCAAACAAGGCACACTTTCTATCACCAAATTTTGCAATCTAATTAAGGATCTTTGAGTATAAATAGATTCTCATCAAGAAGTCAAGATGAAGTGACTGAGGATGCCAAGGGGATCAAAGATCTTGTGGAGAGAGATGGGATCTTTGAATTCCTTGCGGGACTGAATGTGAAAGATGACCCTATCGAAGCCCAAGTCCTTGGCAATAAGAACTTGACACCATTAACCGAAGTGATTGCAACTATTTGAGCAGAAGAAAGTAGAATGTTGGTCATGCTACAGCCCTAATCATCTAATGTTTCGGCTATGGTCACTAACAATTTTGGGGAAGACAAAGGTAAACCCTGGGAATTCGGGCAACCATTGAAAATCAAAAGGATGATGGGACTAGTGTACCCAATCCTAATTGGGAAGGAATACAGTGTAGCTACTACAAGAAACCATGACATGGCAAGGCTAAGTGTTGAGCTGAAATGATGGGTTTTAGAGGCAGCTGAAAGCCAATCTCACCAATGGAGACAGGCCCTCCCAATAAGATCTACCTCCTCAAATTACTGAGAAATAGTGAACTAAGGAAGAGATTGATAAGCTCCAAGAACTCCTAATCTCCCTAAATCAACCCTCTGGTATTTGCTTGTATGCAAAGTACTCTAATTCTTATGGCTTTAATGCCTCAGTCCCATCTCTTTCCAGATCAAGGGTAATAGATTCAGGAGCCACGAACCATACAATTGTTTGCCCTGCCTAATCACGTATAAACCATGTTCCGAAATTAAAAAGATCACAATGGCAGATGGATCCTCCATTGATGTTGCTGGCCAAGCCATCATAAATTTAATCCCCTTGTTACCCATATACAATGTTTTACATGTTCAAAAATTATCCACAAATCTTATCTTCATTCATCCCATCACAAAACATTTAAGTGTAAAGTCACGCTTTTTTTTAATAACCATTGTTTTTTTAGGATCATATCACAGGGAGGACGATTGGATTGCTAAGGAAAGGAGTGGACTCTACTACCTTGAGGAGATGGGTTACCAACAACGACAAGCACAAAGATTGTCCCTAGCTTTTGAAACTGACACTCCGTATTCTGAGATTTGGCTCTAGCACCTATGGCTTGTGCACCTCCCATCCACGTCCTTAAAAACATGTTCCCCTCTTTATCTAAAAAAATTAATATTAAAGACACCAGTGTGTCTTATCCGATAAGTAACACTTGTTCTAGTTTTCATTTCTCTTTAATTCACACTGATATTTGGGGCCCCTCAAGTATTCCCAGTGTAACCAGATTTGAATGGTTTATCACCTTCATTGATAATTGTACAAAGACAACATGGGTATTTCTTATGAAGGATAAATCTGAGGCTAACAACACCATATACCATCTCATAAAATAGTTCCTAATCAATTTGGAATGTTCCTGAAAAGCATTAGATTTGACAATGCTCATAAATACTTCAATCAAACTCTCCCATCCTTCATAAACAAGGAGAGGATTATTCATAAGGCCTCAAATGTAAGCACACATCAACAATATGGAATCGCCAAATGTAAAAACAGACACCTTATTAATGCCACTAGAGCACTCATGTTTCAAAACCAAAGTTCCTGAATCCTTCTGTGGAGGGAGTTGTCCTCGCAATTGCATACCTCATCAACTGGATGCCATCTAGAATGATTAAAAATCTCATCCCCACAACCAAACTTTCAAGATTCTTCCTTCGTTGTACCTCCTTTGTCCACACACACACAACAGGGGCAAG
Organism: Nepenthes mirabilis; assembly: GCA_025585075.1. Taxonomy (NCBI): domain Eukaryota; kingdom Viridiplantae; phylum Streptophyta; class Magnoliopsida; order Caryophyllales; family Nepenthaceae; genus Nepenthes; species Nepenthes mirabilis. The sequence goes on from JAODPA010096721.1 coordinate 8,752, forward strand.
CTTGACCCAAGAGTATTAAAATGCATCTTTGTTGGGTACTCAAATACAAAAAAGGGGTAGAAGTGCTGTCATCCTCCCATAAGGAAATCTTTTGTTAACATGGATGTTACTTTTCATGAAACCAAACCTTCCAAACTTCAACTCCTTGTCTTCACGGGAGAATTCTAGGGAAGATAAGGATGATTTGGAGAAAAACTTCCACCTACAGCTCACCTACCAGACATACTTAAACAGCAGCCCCACACATAAAATCAGCCCCTGGATCTGCCAAACACAAAAAACCGGTAGTTGAACACCCAAGCTTGAAGCATCTAGATCTTCCATGCACAAATAAGCAGCCCCAAGCAGATAACCCGAGACCACTTGACCAATCTGCAGAACAAAAGCCTCTCTACGGCAACCGGTGTTGAATCCCATAAGGCCACTACTACTCAAGAAGGGAGAAGTCCTTCCTCAACCCAAGCTGATTTATGATTACACTTTAGGTATTCATCCTACTTAATCCACTATATGTTGTGACAATGAGAACAAGTTAGCCCATAATGACTTGTAAGATTTGGATCTACCTATAGCTATAGAAAAGGTACCTGAACATGTACTTCATACCCGATATCTCAGTATGCTTGCTCTCATAAGTTTTCTTCAGAGCACAAATGTTTCCTTGCCTAAGTTGACTCCATTAGCATTCTCCAAACCATCCATGAAGCAAGAAGAGATAAGAATTGAGTGTAAGTTATGAATGAGGAAATGAATGCTCTAGAAAGGAACAAACATGGGAAATTGTTCATCTTCCTAAGGGAAAATGACTGATGGGTGCAAATGGGTATGCTTAGCCTTAAAAATAAATCGGACGACTCGCTAGAAAAGTATAAAGGAAAGCTAGTAGCAAAAGAGTACATGCAAACCCATGGGATGGAACACCAAGATACTTTTGCCCCCGATGAAAGATGAAACACTGAGAGAACACTTTTGTCTCATGTGACTAATCTTGGTTGGGACTTACAACAATTTGATATTAGAAATGCCTTTTTACATGAAGACTTGAAAGAAGAGCTATACATGGAGGCAGCACTCGGGTTGAATGGTTCATTTGGAAATAACAAGGCATGTCGGTTATAGAAGGCCTTATACAACTTGAAACAATTACCTTGAGCAAGGTTTGGGAGGTTAACAAAGGCTATGCATAACATGAGAGACAAGCAAAATCAAGAAGATCATACACTATCTATTAAACATTCAATTGGAAAAGTAAACATTTTACTTGTATATGTTAATAATATTATTAAGAAAACAACGACTCCATTGAACTAAAGTCTATCGGAAGAAACCTTGAAAAGGAGTTTGAAATCAAAGAGCTTAGAAGGCTAGAGTGCTTCTTGAGAATCAAAGTAGCCTACTCAAAGGAGGGCATATTTGTGTCACTATGAAAGTACGTACTCGATCTCTTGAGAGAGAATGGAAATCTCGACAGCCAATACCACGATTTAGCAAAACCATAGAATGGGGGATAATCAAGAATCAGCTGATTGACTGAAGAAGATACCAACAAATAGTAGGAAGGTTGATTTACCTCTTACATACTCGGTGGGATATCACATATGCGGTCAGTACAGTGTGTCAATTCATGTATGAGCCAAAAGAGAGACATGCAAGCAGTCCTAAAAATCACACGCCATTTAAAATTAACATCGGGAAAAGAAATCCTATTCAAAAAATGTAGAGGACTACATCTATAAGCATACACCAATGCGGACTATGTGGATTCCTTATTAGACAAGTGGTCCACATCCAGCTACTACACATTCCTCGGGGAAACTTAGTTATTTGAAGAGGTAAGAAATAACCTGTGGTAACAAGATCGTGTAGGGAGACTTAATTTAGAGCTATGGCACAAGGTACATATGAACTAATATGGCTGAAAATCATCCTTAATGACATGAAGATATGGATTGAGTGACCTATGAAACTTTGCTTACATAGTCAGCTATCAATATTGCTCGCAATCCTGTGCAACATGGCCGAACCAAACATATCAAGGTAGACAAACATTTTATCAAAGAAAAGCTCGACAATGGTCTCATTAATATTCCATACATACCGTCAAGCAAGCAACTAGCCAATCTACTTATAAAAGGGCTACGAATCTTACAGTTCTAGGAATTTACAAGCAAACTGGGCATGGAAGATATCCATTTAACATTTTGAGGGAGAATGTTGAGATAAACCCAAATATCCTCTTGGATATCTTAACAACATATAATCCCTTGATTATTCAAGAAAATATTCTCCCTAATATCGCAGATCTTCTAAATGTCTTCCGCATTAATCATGGCCTAAACTATGTGATATCTTCTAAATAGGAAGCTTGTATAAGATCATGTAATATCCCTCTTCCCTCTTTCTCGGATCTTTAGGAGATACATGTGATATTCTCATGATCTTAAATATCCCTTCAGAATATTTGCACAAGCACTTGTATAAAGTAGTGTACATTGTATCACAAGGATTTGTTTCGGATAGAATTGTCGAAAGGAAGAAAAATAAGAGAGAATTGAGAAAGCACAGAGAGAGGACAGAAGGAAATAAGGAGACGGATAGGAAAATAACTATTAAAGCTTTGTATTCGGTTCTTGCATAACATCACCATCAATCCACACTAGCTTTTATAGAGATTTACAACAACAGAATTCAGAAACAGCTTTGCTAATCAATTAACATCTTTGCCTAACGGATTCAACTATAACTAATTCAGTTTACAGCTTCAGAACTGATTCACGTGTGCTATTCAGTTGCTGAACATCTTGCCGCTGCTGTAGGATGCTGACATGCTGTTGTTGTGCTCATGTGCTGATGAGGATCATTCCAAATGTAATGTCCCCAATCTGACACAGCCATAGTAGCCTAGAGTCATGAAATAGTATCAGAGTTTGACTCTTTCCACAGCCACACCACTGTCAGATGAGCTGTGTCAACTCCCAGCTTAAGTTGGTAGAACCAATACTACCATCATCCACAGCCAACTGGCGCACATCTCCCAACCAATTCCGTCCACCAAATCCATCGCTACCACCAGCAGCAATCATATATACAATGCCATCACCAATTGTGACCACAGACGACCAACCACATGCCACCAACCCAGCTTCCCACCAACGCCCACAGAGGAACATCATTCAGATGTCATCCACCACAACCACCACTGATTTTATCACCAGCAACAACAAAAAGCAGCCAATCCATCCCCCAAATTCACCTAGACCTATCCAATGTCAAGACAGCTAAAAAACAGTCAGAATTAGAAATCCCCCATCAGAACCCTAGTAACCACCACAGGGGCCACTGGACCCCACCTCACCATTTCAGATATCATCAATAGCCCACTGCACCCAAGCCTCCACTCTTTAGAACATGAGCCACCTTAAAATCAATATAAACCCCCTACAACTGAAAGCCTAGACTCCACCTACCTCAAAAGTTTGTCTGAGAAAAAAGTCAACTAGGAACCTTTGCCACCACCCATCACCAATGAGGGAGTATCCTGCAACACCCACAGCAAAAATTTATGCCCTGGTAAGGAGAAGATAAGGGAGTGTGTGTTTGACTGATAAACAAACTATGAGGGAGAGCCATTTTACTTGTAGCAAAACCCACAAAGTATTAATCCTGAAGCAAAGTTCCTCTCAGGCCCACGGTCAAATTTTGATAACAGCTGGTATTAGCCCTCTTCTATTATTTCCGGACCACCCCTATATTTGAAGGCATTCTATTTTAAGCGATCATATGTAACAGCTAAGATGCATGACCCACAAGACTGGCACACAAGTGGACTATTGTATGAGACTCTGACCCATTTGTGGCTACTTGTTATGAGCTACCCGAGAAATGTTACATAACTGACACCACAAATAAAACTTATGTGATACCACCCTACAAGCTTGGGGCAAGATTTGCAGCTCCAAGATAACACAGAGCAAAGCCACAAAGAGTAGTTTACAGTTGTACTGACAGTTAAAAGCTAAGCTACAAAGGAGGCCATGGCTGACTCAAAACATAGACTCTGACACCTTGGAAATGAACTTACCACATGCTTTCAAATGAAATATCATACAACTCTACAGTTGCTAAAGAGGAGCAGATTTATGCTTGGAAGATACAGAATGAGAATTACCACAATCATGAGCCACATGCATCACTTGAATCCAGAGAAGAATTGGACTTTGGAGCAGATATTCTGCATACAACATTTGAAGCCAGAGAACGGCTGGAGTTGTTTAGAAGATAAATCTGAAGAGAAGATAGAGGAATATGAATTTCTAGCTAAACTTTAAGACAATGGGAAAAACATAAGAGGAAGAATTTACGAATGAAAATGACGATATGATCCATGAGATTCCACACATAGAGTTTCTTCTTCCTAATGAGTTCTTCGAGTCTATGCCTGACAAATTTGCCCAATTTGGCCTTCCAATGCTAGAAATCCAAGAATAATTGTGAATGCTTCTATTTAACAGTCTGGAAGATCATGTTGTTGCTTGATACCATGGCGTGCATGAGATAGGAAAATTTCTAGCTACAATACAACAATGAATTATTCTTTTATAAACATTTGGAATGCCTGACTTGATGTTTTGTGGCAATAATGGTTCATTTTAATAATCACCAATGAAGACAAATTAGGATTGACGTAGCTGGGGATTTTCAACAGGTAATTATTTGGTTGAACATAATTGTAACAATTAATATTATTAGTTAATTAACACCTTCAAAGTCAATAATTGATGTTGTTAACTGATTCCTCTACTAACAACAGTGCTACGTGTGAATTATTCAACATATGCCACTTATCAGCTTAATGCTAGTGTATTCCTACAGCACTAATGTTGCATACATTTATATATATGTATATATATAATAGATCCTAGTTCCAATATTCTACAAACACTTCCTACAAGACAATTTAGACATAAATAGTCTCACAAGACACATGGAAATCTAAAAGGACCAAAGAGGAAGTACGAAATCTCGGAATCAAATGTGAAGAAGGAAAAAGCTGCCAATCCTCTTGTGCTCTTAGACAAGCAATTACAACTTCAAAAATATATTATGGATCTCTCTGAAGATCAAAAGAATTCTTTGAAGAAAGACATATTCCCATGCACCTCCTACCCAAAGAGGTTGAAACCCTTAGATCAAGCAATCACAGAATGCTGCTACTCAAGATAAGTCAAGCATTAATCACTTAAGATCTTCCCAAATCAAGCTATGCTCCATATTTCTCTCTAAACATTACAAAGCAAAGAGAAACAGTTCACCTTTTCCAACGCCATATCATTTACATTAGCCTAACCACCTCACCCAGCAATAACTTCTTACCAAAGATAGATTATAAGACTTACCAGAGGAATTTCACTATATTGAAAATATGAGCAGAAATTTCATGGAAATCTCTTCTTAATGTCAAGAAATAGCAGCTTGTACCACCTTGACCCAAATGCTTTTATTCTCTGACCATGATTAAAAACTTGGCATGGCACACGTCGCATATAGTATTCCCATCACCCCTCAGCCGGAGGCATCTCATAGAAACAGTTTGAGAAACTCAAAACATTCAGCTTTGAGAAATCAGGCGACAAATCAGGGAATAAAGATCAATAAAAACTGAATCTTAATGTTCCACGAAGTGCATTTTATGGTGTTGCACAATTCTCCTCCTATACAGCAACTATAAATCACTAGTTAAATGCACATAGCCGTCAACAAATGGTCAACTGTTTCAGAGGCATTCTTAATTCTCTATGCAACTGATAAACCTTCTTAATGCTGGCAAGGAAACATCAATTTTCAATTATGACTTTATGGGTCGGAGCATAGACAAGCGAGCAGAGCCTAGGAGAGAGGGAAACCCATCATAGAGCAGTTCACTAGAAGTAAAAGAATGCTAACCTAGGAGAAGGTGGGCTCCCTCAGGGAAAGAGTTTGGTTACCAAATTCAGTTACCACAAATGGAAGTGCAAACCTTATATTGAAAATATATACAATAGAATGCTAGTTCAAAATCCATTTGGGTAGATAGAATGGCTTGGCAATGTTGAGCTAAGGCAATGGCAAAGTAAATATAGGGTCTGCATCAACTTTGACTACGAAGTTAGATTTCCTCGGGACTATCTTCCCTTGAATACTAGTTGGTAGCAATATTACAAGATAGGATTACTGTAATTCCCTATGAAACTCCCTAAGGAGCCCTTCAATCAATCTTCATCTTGGCTGGTAGCCTAGATTGAGAGCTGGGATTGATCTTCCTGTTGGCTTAGCATAAACTGAAAGTGTACCTTCAGCGGTTGGCATAGCCAAACTTCTTACCAAGATGACTGGACAACCACTCAACCAGATGTTCCCACTGAAGCAATCAAAAGCATCAGCTTTTCTATGCAACTAATAAACGTTCTTAAGCTAGTACCATTTATCATTTCAGAGGCACATAGCTTTTTAATTGGATACAAATTCATTGAATTCAGCAACACTTATTAACCCTAATTCCACAGACAACTCAAATTGAGAATAAATATATAATGTGGTGAAAATTCTTAAGCTATTATCATTCTTCTTTCGGCAATGTTTATGAGAAACAAGCTTGGAAAGGCTTGGTTCGATTTGTTTTTAAGCACATAGATTTTCGTTTAACTATTGGAAACATAAGCTTATATAATCCTAGTTGTATGGAGAAACTCAAATTCAGAATAATAATGCTTACCACATATCAATTTCTCTGATAATTCCATACTTTCCCCACGAATTAGTGACAGCTCCGGTCATTCCCTTACCTTTCTCTGTCTTCTTTTTATCTCTACTCTTCTTCTTCTTCCTCTTCTCATCCTCTTCCTCTCTCTTCCTCTTCTTCCTCTCTCTCTCCCTTTTCCTCCTCTTCCTTTCCTTCTCCTTCATCTCCTCTCTCTTCCTTCTCTCCCTCCTCTTCCTCCTCTTCCTCTCCTCCTCGTTCTCNCTCCCTTTTCCTCCTCTTCCTTTCCTTCTCCTTCATCTCCTCTCTCTTCCTTCTCTCCCTCCTCTTCCTCCTCTTCCTCTCCTCCTCGTTCTCACTCTCACTCTCGCTCTCTATATCCTCCGAGTCTGAACCAGAGTCCGAATAGCCAGATTCATACGACGAATGGTCAGAATCCGAATCCCGACCCGATTCTTCGTCACTGGATCGTCTTCGTGACATTCGCTTCGAGCCGCTTTTCTTAGTCTTGCTATAGTGCCTTCTGTCTTCGACAGATTCACTAGGCTCAGTAACTTTGGAGTCGGAGTCTTCCACTTTCCATTTAGATTTTCTATCATCTCGATTGCTTTTTGCTTTGCATGTAGTTCGCTCTTCTTCTTCTTCGCTCTCCTCTCTCTGTCTTTTCCCGTCTCGCTGCCTCGCCATTTTTAAGATCTCACTGATGACAAGGAAGCTGCGTCATTGAACAAATTCTCCTATGAGCTTCGGGTTTTGCTCTCGGCAGAGAGAGAGAGAGAGAGAGAGAGAAACCTTGGATTCGGCGGCGTGTGGCAAGCCGGGTTTTGGTACTCGAACTCAGGGAAAGCAAGGTAGTAAACTGAACATAATTTGGGCCACATTGGATCGCAGCCTTGGCATATTTTCGAAAGAACCTTTCAAAGAGCAATACCATAAATTTAATTAAATTATTGAATTTTCATATAATTTTTGTTTTATAAAAATTATACTTTGATTTATGTAATTTTAAAAAATTTTATCATAAGATTTTTTTCTAAAAATTAATTGATATATATTTGGAATTTGAATTATGATTCAACTAAATTTGGATCAAACTAGCAAACATTTGATTTAAATCTTGCATATCACAATGTTAAATATGAGTTAAAAGGATATGAAACCTACTCTCCGGTATATTTTTTGACACTTTAATTTGTTACTTATTCTTTAAAATTGAAAGTAATTGATTAATCTGTCATCCATGAACCCACCCGAATGTCGAGACACACAATAAAAAGGTTGTCCGAAAGTCTCAACTCAGGAGAAGGCCCTTGCAGCCCAAGGTTCGAGATCCCACAATCCAGGATCGCCCGCCAAGGCATGGATTGACCTAGCAGCCCGCCATGAACGGCCTCATTAGGATAGCCCACGATCCTTTTTTCGCATGTTGAGGAAACTTATCATGATTGATCAGTACAAGTTTGATAAATATTTCGGAGATATTCACCCACGATTTGCACGATCTCTCCAAAAGTGACAACTCCCATACCAAGTGCCTCCCATAATCACATAAAAAAAATGAAAGAATCATCTTAACTGATAATGGTTAGCATAATCGGTATCCATGTGGCAGTCTGTCAAATCCGTATGGACAGCCGTCTGCCAACCTTGGTGCCGAACGGCCTAAGAACTACAAATACCCATTTACTCTCACAAGCAAAAATGAGAGAAAAAGTCATCTACGCATATATAGAAGAAACCGACGAATATCCTTCTTTTTGCTGGCACACGAGGTCCCATTTTTTCTCCGGCCGACCACTCTCTCACAAATGTAGGCCTACCTTCCCTCCAGGAGGACAGCTCTCCATCTGAGAGGCATCGACCAACCATCTGAGGTGCCGCCCCAAGGAGGCCAACCCTCCATTCGGAAGGTGCCGTCCAAGGAGTCTAGCCCTACGTCGAGGATCCAGCCTTCCGTCCTGGCACTAGGAGCCCTTCGTCCCAATGCCAATAACCCCCTGTCCGGGAGGCAGGAGCGTCCAGGAATCTACCCTTTTTCCAAGAGCTAGTCCTTGGTTCAAAAGGATCGTCATCCATCCAAGATGTCAGCTTTTCAATCAATCCAAGAGGCCTACCCTCCAATCCTTCCAGGAGACTAGCCCTCCAATCCTTCCAAGAAGCCAACCCTCTAATTCATCCAAGATCAAGGAGAGCGGGCCTCCAGTCCTACCAGGAGGCCAACCTCCAATCCATTTAAGAGGCCCACCCTTCGATCTTTTTAGGAGGTCATCCCACCTTTTAGGAGGCCTTCCTTTCAGGAGACCAACCCACCTTCCAGGGAACTCTCCTTCCAGAAATTTGATCCTCCCGATGCATCTCGAAATCGCTCCTAAGTCGGGCGCACCTCTAAACCTCTCCTTTGTCAGATACACCTCGAAGTCACCAATCAGCCAGACACATCTCTAAGCCACCCTTGAGACGGGCACACTCACACTAAATCCCCCATCACATACATCCATGAATTTTCTTACACCCTTATATCTTTTTGTTCTCTTGAAAATATATTTAATTTGAGTGTCAGAAAATATATTAGGGAGCAAGTTACTCTAATTTTCTGACCTCTAATTTTAGTTGTGTTACGTAGGGTTCAGATTTGAAGAGACGATGATTGGATCGGTTCCAATTCGACCCGACATAAAAAACTGAGCAACTCTTTAATTAGTCCAATAACCTAAATCTAGGGACGCATCAATGATAAATATTATGCGGATGTGAAAAAGTGAAAATAAATCGAAGATTTAGCTCCATTATATGCAGAAGAACAAGTGTTTAGAGGATTCTTACCTTGTTCTTATTTTCTGGCTTCTACCCCTATTTTTAGAAAAAAAGTGATCATATTTATAATCATATTGTTAATTAATGACACTTTTTTAAAAAGAAATAATTGGTCACAATCTATGTGGCTATACCCATTAGAAACTGAATAATTCAACGGTTTAGCATGCTTTGAATGGGAGGTTTTCTATAAGCAATTAATCTAATGACAATATCAATCAGTTGGTTTTAATTAAGAAATTCTTACATGGGTTAATTATAGGGTATATTAACTGCCAATTTAACTTAACTACTTGACTAAATTATTTATTAATTTTTGGTATTTAGTTACTAAATTATTATTAAAAATCATATTTTATACATTAATATTGATGGGTTTGATAATCTTATGGGCCAACCCAAGATTGAGCCTGCCAATCAGAGTGCCCAGGGAGTTGAAGCCTCGTGAGATCCCATGAGGCTCGAGACCCAGAAGGTGCCACGGCTGTCCCAATTAGCAACCCAGCGCATGATGGCCTAGTAAAAACAAACACTGAGCTGGTCCAACAGACAACATCATATGCCCCAACTCAACGGCCGACAGCCTACATGGGGCAGTATGCGTATGCGGAAGGCGCTTACCATAACCATCCAGGATAGCTCAACAAATATGCCAGGAATATTGTCTAGGATCATAAATCTCACCAAAACGGCAACGATGGCTTAGTGAATCTCCTCCAAAGGCAACCGCTATAATGGAAACTTCTAGAATCCCATCGAGGAAGGAAGGAATACGCTCGGTTGGTTACGCTTGCCATAATCAACTACCGCAATCCTCATAACAGCTCATTGAATCTACGTGGGAAGATGTCACCAGCCATGAGACCTAATGAAGGCTAAACCGACTCCAAATATTATAAATACCCCTGATCCCAATGGGAGGAGGGAGGAGTTTCCCGTGAGGGAGGAGTTTCCCGTGAGGGAAAAGCTTCGGCGAGACAAGACAGGAAAAGGAGAAAGAATGAGCGTACAGAGAGAAGACTCAGAAGGTATGCCCACTTTCTTCTCATCCCCCAAGAGGTCTCATTTTCTTACTCTTGTTGATGATTGTGCAGGCCTCTCGCCAGCTTCGAGTTCTCGTATTGTAAGGCCGATGAAGGCGTCTCGTGGAGCATATACAAAGAGTCCCTCCGTCTATAACTAGAGTGGGGATCAATGAGCGTCCCTTTCTTTATCATCAGCACCTACGAATCTTTTTCTCCTGCTGTTAGCCACCCATCTGCGGGTGCATTCTTCCATAGGCCACTTTTCAACGAGTACAGAACTCTCTCCCTCTAGTGAGCGGCCCCCAAGCTAAGCACACTCAGTAAAGCTCAGTCCTCCATTTCTCAAAATTGCCTCTCGATCGGACGCACTCAATGAAACTCAATCCTTAATCTCTCTAAGCTGCCCATTGGTTAAACGCACACAACAGTGCTCAATCCTCCATTTCTTTAAGCCGCCCCTCAGTTAGGCACATTTAGCAAATCCCAATTCTCCATCTCTCTAAGTCACGTTCTGATCGGGCGCATTCAGTGGAGCCCAATCCTTCTTTTCTCTAAGCCACCTCTTGATCGGGCGCATTTATCGAAGCTTTATCTTCCATCTCCTAAAGCCGCTCCCCAGCCAGCGTATTCAAGCCTCAATCCCCCATTACATGCATCTATACATACTTATCTCGTATTCCACCATCTTATATTTTATGATGCATCAAATATATTATGATGTTTTCAAATAATAGATTTTGTATGTCTTATTTTTATATTTTTAAGGAAATATTGTAATGTTTAAAACCAGTTAACTGGTATAGCTAAAGCGATTAATTGATAATTGTTTAATCAGTTAACAATTTGAATCGATTCTAATGCGTACCTAGATCCTACTTCAAACAGATTCGGATTCGTTTGGACAGCCCGACCCGACTCCATTCACTGAGTCTGAATCCTGCACACCATTAAAGTGAATAAGAGGTCAGTGTGTCACGGGAGGTTGTCCCACCGAAAATACTCCAATGCTCAAGTCAGTAAAAAGCCTTCAAAGTAAGGAAGGTAAACTGATAAGTAAAGGAGAGAGAGACTAGGATGGTCAGGAGTGTTGGCTCGTTGAGAATGCGAGTTCTCGCTTTCTGCTCACAGGGAGTGTGTGGAAGCGGCGTCCTGAAAGTGTGGAGGCGTTAGGGAATGATTTTCAGAAAGCCGAAAAGGTCTCCTGGAATCTGGAGGCCTTCGGTAGGATCGGAGGATGAATGCCTGTATAGTGAGAAAGAGAAGATGAGTCTCTGTAAACGTTTGTGGGTTAGACTGTAGGAAGCCTTTCAAGAACCTTGTTCTCAAGAAGACAAGTTAGAGAGTGAGTGAGAGAGCTTCTGTTTCTGTGTAAGCTTGCGTGTTCGTTCATGGGCATGTGTGTGTCTTCCAGAATGAAGACCTCAAGCTTATATGGACAGCAGGAGAGCCACCTTCTCTGGGTGAGGTGGCGTGTTCTTCTTGGATTGGTAATGGCGGCCTTATCAGAGTTGGTGGGTTTGACAGTCGTGATTTGATGGATCCTTTTCCTGTTAAACAGTGTAACGGATATTCAAATCATCTCAACTCCTTGTGACCGTTTTGACTCTAACGGTGGCGCTGACTTTTTTGCCGCCTTTTTGGAGAAGATTAGCTTTTAGGAAAGTAAGTGATCATAAAAGGATCGTTACATTTCATGCACGAGTCCACCTGCCAATTTGGGCTTGGGCCGTAGCAGATTTAACGCCTTTTTGGGCCTGCTGTTACAGTATATCTGGTCAACGCTCATATTGACTGTCTGTACCCAAGTTAGCCGCCTGTTGGTGTCACGACAGTCAATGCTGGCGTTGACCATCTTGGACCTTTCAGGATTTAAGCCTTCGCCTCCTATTGGGCCGTTATTTGAGTTGACGGTCTAGCAGGCCATTTGGGCCTTTTTTGACCGTTGGCTAACCCATATTATGGTATACCCATCCGGTTCAGTTACAGCTTTCAATTTAATGAACCAGTTTGACTATTTTGGGACAAAAAATGATCATTATTTGGTAACTCGAACCGTGGACACTGATATATGGGCATTATTGAAAATTTCTAGTACTTACAGTACTTTTTTTTCTTCTTATCGTATGAATTACAGTGATAATTGTCATGAGCCACATACCAAATGAAAAATATAAGGACTTCATAGGCAATAACCTCAACCTGTTGCAACATTGTATAAACGTTAGATAATCCAATAATATGTTACGATGTCTAAAAGTATAGTCAAAACTCTCGTGTTTGGCCCCATATTGCATACACCTGCTCAAATTTCTCCCATAAATAACGAAAATAGTCTACAATCTAGTTGAATATACATCGCATCATCATACAAGCCATAAGTGAAAGGCCCTCTCGCCACAAAATGAAGTTTTCTAACATAAAATATGCCAAACATTAAACAAAATTTTAACATTTTTAGAAACACATTACATTCTAAAAAATTGCATAATTAACTTTTTAATCAATCTTTCTTTAAATTTGTACAAAATTTATAAGTGATTCGAGCTTGCTAATTTAAAAGGCAAAGAGGCACAAAAGCTCAATAAATTATATGTATGTGTGTGTAGATGCACACAACAAAAATGTGACGATGACAATGACAAAACATTGCATACCAAATATTGAAAGGCAAGAACTCATGGCTAGTAGTAAGTTTGTCAACTAAAGTCTAGTCGAATTATAGATTTTTATCACATAGTCTAGACTATATGTTATTATTTAAAATATATGGATGAGGTGACTACATTTTATGTACTATAAATATAAGCAAATGTTACGTTTTGAACTTATAGATATTAGGTAATAACCTTTTTTTACAAATTAATATATTAAAATTGATGGGTACACCAAAAATGGGCTGAGCCCCAAAGAAAAGTCAACAGAAACCCAAGAAG
>JAODPA010096732.1:0-11728 GCA_025585075.1 Nepenthes mirabilis
TATTTTTTGATACAATTTTATTTTGTCCGTTTTCTAATTAAAACTACGAAAGCCTAGGAGAATATATAACAACAAAAAAACTTAAAAAAAAGTTTAAAAAAAATTAATGGCGATAGATGGTCAGGGTCTGCAAGACGGCATACCCCATCCCTGCTGTTCAGTGGTGTTCTCTTCGTTTTCCGCAGTTTCTCCGCCCTGTCTTTTCTACTCTCGCCCTCCCTCTCGCGTCACTCTACGTCCCTGATAATTCATCTCCAGATGGCAGGTTACGATTTCAAGCTTCCTTTCGTCTTCATCGATCTTTTTCCCCTAAACTTCTCTCGTGTTCAATAGGACCTTTGATTTTGCAGTGTTAGTAGCATAATTCCTCCCGTTTTCGTTTGTCAGCAATCAGTGTTATTGTACAATCACCCTGTTTTTTTTAATTTTCTTTGTTTTTCTTGCCCGTTTTCTTTATGTTGTTGCAGTTTCTGTGTGCCTCCTTTTGTCTGCTTTTTGACACGGTTGATGAAACGCTGCAGTGAATATTTAAAATTTAAAGTCCAGGATTTTCGACTAGGGGAGGGAAATCTGTCTCACTTGGGCCTTGTTTTCCTTTGCTGAAATGCAATAATCGTTTGATTAAATAATCATATTGCCGAGTTCAGACAACCCAACTATTCAGAAACGAGGTTGACGTTTGATGTTATTTTAAAATCATCATTATTTTCTCTAGAAATGCCGGATTATGATGCTTGTTCTGCAGCAAATTGTCTCTGGTAAGGTAAGGAAACTGGAGTTCTCTTCCAAGAGAAGAAAGGCAGAATGTAGTTTTAAATGTTAGACCAGTATAATATGCTCGGGTTGATTCGGAGGTTTGAATCCCTCCTCGCCCACAACCGGTCCAATAGGAAAGGGAAGTATCATGATCATCCAATAAGAACACTTTCAATTTTTTCAAGTGAATGATTTGAAGAACTATTGATCTCAACAAGGGATTATTATCCATTTTAGAGTGAGAAATCACGTGGTGAATATAATGTACAGAACTGGGGATTTATGAAAAATAGTATTTAGACTAATAATCACTCACAAAACATGGCCTTCTCGAGTCTAGCCATGATGGGCCATTCAAGATTTAGACATGAATTTATGTTCTATCAGGTAATATACTCGTTTATACCGATGTCACGTAAAGTGATAACAATGATGTCTCAATAATTTAGGGCGGTTTGGTGTATGATGTTCCCAGATAGTGGAGCATCGAGATGTAAGCAACTTTATTGCTATACTGCAAAGATGCTATTCTGTGGTTTGAATGTACCTCCAGTTCACAATTAAGAGAAGTCTTACAGTTGCATCAAGGGTTACTATGTAATACATTTAAATTCACAGGTTATTTTTCTTCTAAAAAGATAATTAATGGGGCACTTAAACATTAGTCGTTGATTAAGTCATTGGTTTGACATTTTTATCAGCAACTAGATCTCAAATGGAAATTGTGCAGCATTTTAAGTACATTATTTTACAATAATGGATTATTGTGAGGGAGTATTCTGTTTTTGTAGCCTCTCAGTAGATCTTGAGAGAGAGGGGGGCAAGGGTTGAGTCAATCTTTAACCCCCCATTTGGTTAGAGGGAATAATAGAAATTCTATTTCGTCATTATTCTCAGATGAATAAATATTCCTCCGTTTGGTTACAATTTAACCGGGAATAAATATTCTCGTGGGAATAGTTATTCCCTCCCATTTATTATTATTATAATTATAATTATTATTATGTTTTGTTGTTGTTATTATTATTATTATTATTATGTTTTATTATTATTATTGTTATTATGTTTTATTATTATTCTCCATTCCCATCTTATTTTATTCCCCGGGAATAACTATTTTATTCTCACCTTATCCTATTTTAGCAACTAAACGTACCATAAGTCCCTTGTGGTTGCAATAGCTCGTGATTAGTGGGTAAAACAATGTATATTAACCGTATTTTTTTTTATGGATGGGAGCTTGAACAGCCATTTCAAAATTTTTTTGGCAATTCAGAAAGAGAAATCCCTCTTGAGGGCCAGCGTTAGAGAATACTAAGCAAGCTGCAAACAGTAAGGATAGTAATAAAAATATTAGTATAAGTATTGGTATTGGTCGCAGTTATATTGGAATTAAACATTTCGAACACTATGAATTTGTATTAGATATATCAAATGGAAACAATTCTCAAAATTATAAGTTGACAGGACCATATTAGGTGAATCAGCCGATGTATTGATTGTGTCGGTCAATACAGATATATATCACAGTATTTTTTCCAATATCGAAAAATATTGGTATCGGGGGCCTCGATATAATACGTATCCAATACATATCAATCGATACATACTATACCGGCTGATCTTTCTAACAATTAAGGATAGTCAGCAGTTCCATTTTTGATAGTTCTCAGTTTTAATTAAAAAAAAAAATGATTAGCAAGCATAATTAGGTAGTATTTATTTGCTGCATGATTCTTTTGCTGCTTGTCACCTGCAGTGGGGCACTTTGACGAGTTATCTATGAGGTTTTGACACTTTGTTAAGGACCTAAAGGGGTGGTTGTATTTTCATGGCTGAGTGATGCATTGCATAAGATTGTTTTCAGCAATGTACCCAGTGTGCTCATCTCTTGGTTGGTACTTGATACATTTATGATTACTACATGCTGCAGTCAGTGTTTAGATGAAAAATATCATGCTAATTCATCCTTTCCTTTTAGCTAATATAACAAGGAATTAGAATTTGCATTTTAAATAAACATCTGAGATAGCAGACACACATCAAATATTTGCAGTATTCACATGATAAAATTTATTAAATCACGAAGCTAATAAAAATTGCAAATTTTCATGCAGCCATTCCAGGGAATGTTTTTCAAAAGCCTTCTCTGGCACTTTACTGCCAACAGAATAGGCAGTTTCGCACCCAATACTGCAGAGACTGTGCTACCCATAACGTGTGCAACTTCCTTCCCTTACACGGAGGGAAGCTAGCATGGAATGGTATTTTTGCCATGCACTTGCCTACCTTATCAATATACCCGGGCGGTTTTGTTGACCGAGGAACTGTTTACTGCAATGGTCTGTTCTAGACTCTCATTATTCACGCTGGTATCAATTGCAACCGTTGCTTTTGAGTATCATTTTAATACCTGTGCCATTTTTGTCGCATTATTTTTATCCATATTTTTGTCCACGTGTCCGATTCTTCTTATTTCATGACTTCTGTATGCCAATATGCTTATCTGTTTTTTATTTTTGAAATAAGAAATGCCAAGTCTTTGAATTTTTATTAAGGTACCTGCATCTTTCAACTATTTTTCAGCTACTTCATCTGCGAATGTGGTGCCATCTCTTCAAAAGGAAGACTTTCTCAAGCTGCAGAATGGCAGGTAAGAAGATCTTGCTGAAGAAACATATAGTGGAATAGTTTCTTTCCTCCCTTTGCGCCTGAAAATGCCCTCCTATTGAAGCAGTCACCTTTTCATAACCATATAATTTATCTTTTTTTTTTTTTTTACGCCTAATTCAAGTTATTCTTTTTCATATCCCCATTTTGTCTACTAATTTATGGAAAATGTCTTGGGATACATTTTTCACATTTGATTCATTGCAATGTTTGTTGCTCCTTTCCATTCTCTTGTNATTTAATATTTTTAATATTTGTAAATAATCTTATATATATATATGAGAATGAACCTAACCCTAGCTTGGGGTTTTCTCCTATTCTCTTCTTGTTTTATGGATATGAATTTAACTTGCAAATATATGTAAACATGATGTTCATCTATAATAGAGAATGTGAATTACATGTTAGATTAGGGAAGACTGGGAGAAAAACCCAACTAAGATTCAGCTGAAGAAAATCATGCCAGTTGTAGTTGCCATCACACTTGGTTGGTGCTTTAACAAACTTGGCCTGTTTGGTGCATCTTCTAGGAAATCAACGGTTATTTGGGCTTAATATGATGATTTGAATGGGAAGATAATAGCTGTACTAGAAGTTTGTTAAAAATTCAAATAGAGGAAGGGTATTTTAAAAGTCTTAATGCTAAAATTTTTATGGTTTAACTTAACAGTTCGGAGATAATATAATTGTAGTCATTGAAAAGGTTATGCTGAATTGATATTAAATCTATTTATCTTAAATCTTGTCCTTTTTGATATTTATTCCACGATTCTTTTGCAATGTCACACAGAGGTGCCCTTCCGCTTCTTACCCCTCTTTAGTCAACTCAAAATCTTGTTTTTTAATGTCTTCGTGCTTTTACAAAATTCGATCATAAATTAGATTAATATGCACAACTGATATTCAATCTAGTAGTCCTTAGTTTGACTTCAATTTTGTTGTAGTCTTGCATGAGCCAAGCACACAATGGGCTTTGTGATCTTCTTATTAAAGTCATCATAGAATTCAACCTTCGTGTGGCATGAAAATGGACTATGGAATTGGGGAATGACACAGCAAAATAAATTTAAAGATGACGTTAAAGTGAAATAAAATATAAATGTAGGTATAAAGATAAAAATTTCTGAAATTTATTATATTGTAAGGATTTAAGTCTAGACTTATGAGGGAATAGTCAAATTTCTGTATCTCTTACAGAAAATTCAAGTTATCAATGTTTTAGCATGCTATATCATAGATTCATTTGATTCATACTCACTGATTTTAGGTGCATTTATTATGGGTGCATGTTAGTGGTGTTTTCGACACGGTTGAGGTTTCCTTGCTTCTGATATCTGATATGGTTGCAGACAGTTTCTAGGCATTTATATTTACATACATAAAGTAGTCCATACACAGCCCCCTGGTCGATCCAAGTAGGGTTTATGTCCTAGTCTGGGGATTGTTATACATACATCATTTGGTACATCCTTAACCTGTGCTCGGCATTTAGCTAGTGTTCACCATTTGGGAGGATTGGACTTTCCATGAGTTCCATAGTTGAATTGCTCGCAATTTCTTTGTTTAAATAGATTCAGAACTGTCTTAAATTTTAAGGAAGCATATAGACACTGCATCTGTGCTTCTTCTTAGTATTAAGGGAATTTGCATATTGCTAGCATGTATTTGTTTGATTATTTAAATATTATCCCATATATGATCCTGGAAAAAAATGTCCAAGTTTACATTAAGTATGGAGATTGGAGAGAAATCTTGATTTTCATTATCAGATTTTGTTTAATCAGAGAAATTGTTTGGATTTTGTAATGTGATTGTGAAATGGTTTCTCTCTGAGAATGTGCTTGCTGGTGTTGCTCCTAATTTATTAACTAGATTTAAGTAACTTGCGATGCATTATGCCTTTTATGAACACCATTATTGCATAGCTGGCACCATAGTGATTGAAACATGTCTGAAATTATGAACTCTTCATTGGTCTAGGTAAGTAAATTTTTTATGCACAGTTATCCTTCTTTAATTGTAAATAAAGCAAGTTGGTCTGCAGCTTTTATTTAAACAAGAAAATTCCCTAAATTTTTTTACTATGAGAAGGCGGGCTATTGATTGAGATAGTTTAGCCTTTTGTTTTCTATTAGTAAATAAGTGGTCCACAATTTTCAAATGATGTAACATTTTCTGTGTATGATTTTCTTTTTTCACAGTGATATCCGTGGTGTTGCTGTTGCTGGTATTGAGGGAGAACCTGTTACCTTGACTGACCCAGTTTCAGAAGCAATTGCTAGTGCTTTTGCTGCATGGTTGCTCGATAGG
Source organism: Nepenthes mirabilis (assembly GCA_025585075.1). NCBI lineage: Eukaryota > Viridiplantae > Streptophyta > Magnoliopsida > Caryophyllales > Nepenthaceae > Nepenthes > Nepenthes mirabilis. Next base: position 5,737 of record JAODPA010096732.1, read on the forward strand.
AAGAAATCTGATTCTTCTAGGAAACTGAGAGTTTCTGTTGGCCACGACTCGCGAATTTCAGCATGGATGCTGCAGGTACTTTTAGCTGTCATTTATCAAGTATGAAATTTGGAGTTTTGGTGTGACTTACTAAATCTGATTATCTGGTGCGGTTACTTTCTGTATGTACATCCCCATTTTCCTGTTGTTGGTTGGTGCAATTATTGTGGGCAGATGATTCTTATACTTTGTGGACATGTTGTATCTATCCTAGAAGTTCTTAGGGAGGGGACCGATGCAATCTAATATGTTGCTTGCAACTGTTGGACAGTACCGGATTCTCTATCAGGGATAGGAATTGTTTTTTTAAGCTGAAACAGCAAAACTAGTAATTGATTTGCAGAACTGAATATTGAGAAAGATGGAGAGAAAATAAAGTGAGAACTGACCAACATATGTTATTCTCCTGGCATTTTGCCTTACTTCTTGTCGGTGGTAAAATGAAATTTTGTAAGCAATTCTAGATGATTCATGCTTCGTGAAAGATCATTTCTATGGGCAAACAATGATTTTATCTGGATTTAATGTTTCAGTGTTGATGGTTTATGTTGAAAATTTTGGACAAATTTGTAGAATATTGAATGTTCTTATTTCCTTACAAATTACTATGACAAATCAAAAAATAAATAGAGGAACAAGAGGAGCCGGTGCAACAACACGATCCACCACAAATTCCTCAAATCTTCCTTAATAATATACATCCAAAAAAGAAAAGAGAAAACATAGTGGAGAATCAGGGAAGAATTATTTATGGAGATCCTTCATTATCTCTTTATTCAAACAAGGATAATCGTAGTAAGGGAAGCATAGAGTAATCAATAGAATGAATGAAATAATATCATGGCTTGATCTTCCTGATTTCCAGGTTATTCAACATTCCTCCCACATGCTGGTGAATGGATATCAATAATTTCTTGCTTGGAAGTTAATTCTTCAAATTTTGATCTTGGAAAAGCTTTGGTTAAAATGTCTGCCACTTGAAGATGAGTTAGCATGTAGATCAACTTTAGAATTCCTGCATCGGTCTTTTCTATGATGAAATGCCGATCTATCTCCACATGTTTAGTTCTATCATGATGAACAGGATTTTTCACAAACTCATGGCCTTCAAATCGTCACAAAAGACCTTCATGATCCCTTTAATTGGCACCCATAACTTACTAAGTAATTATTTCAGCTATTGTCCTTCACATATACTTTCAGCAGTGGCCTTATATGCTCCTACCAACAAGTCACTGATTCTTACTCTGCCAAGTTACTAAGTTTTCCCACCCATGGATACAATACTTGGTAGTTGATCTTCGATCTATAATGGACCCGGCTTAGTTAGCATCTGAGAAAATTTCCACTTATTTGGTATTTTCTTTCCGAAACAGTATTTCTTTATCAAGTGTAATCTTTAAGTATATAAGAATTCAATGAACTGCTTCAAGGTATTCTTCTTTTGGCTTATTCATATATTGACTTGCAATGCTAATTGGGAAGCTTATGTGTCTAGTCATGTGTGTGAGAGATAAATTAGTTTTTCCATAAGTCGTTGATATCTCCGTATGTCTATAGGTGGATTGTTTTCCTTGAAACAAGTTTATAGTTTCGATCCATTGGACTTCTGCCCGCTTGCATCCCGACATTTTGGTTTCTTTTAGAATGTTTAAGGTCTACTTTCGTTGTGAGACTATGATTCCTTTTTTGAGCGAGCAATCTCCATGCCTAGGAAGTATTTTAGTGATCCTAAATCTCTTACTTCAAATTCCATGGTGAATATCATTTTTAATCTTTCCATTTCTTCAATATTTTTTTCTTGGGAGACAATTATATTATCAACACAACAATTGTAATAACACTTTTTTTGCAAGGAGAAATTTTTGTCGGCGTTGACCCTAAAAATACTCATGTTTCTTAATCGCCCTTGTGAACCTGTCAAATCATGTTTTAGGAGATTACTTGAGACTGGATAGAGATTTATAGAGTTTAAAAACCTTGTTAGCATTGGTTTTAGTGTTAAACCTCGGTTGTATCTCTATGTATACTTCCTCTTCTAGATCACCATTGAGGATGACATTTTTCACATCTAATTGGTGAAGGAGCTTGTTTTTTGGCTAAAGATAGTAAGATCCGAATGGTATTCAGTTTGGCAACTGGTGTCAATGCCGTAAGCTTGAGTAAATCCTTTTGCTATATGGCTTGCTTTGTAGTGGCTTATACTCACATCTAGATTGTAGTTGACAGTAAAAATTCACTTACGCCCTACTGGCTACTTTTCTTTCGGAAGATCTGATATTTCCCACGTACCGTTTCTTTTAAAGCATTCATCTCTTCTTGAGTTGATGTTCTCCATTTTGGATTTCTAGAGCATCATGAATACTTTACCTAGATTGGACAGATTAGTAGCAAATGCTTAATATGTTAGTGATAGACCATCATAATACACAAAGCTAGATATAGGATCTTGAGTATGAGATCTCACACCTTTCCTTAAAGTAATGGCCAAGATCACCATTAGTTGTAGTATCAGTTTGGAGAGTATTACTTGGAATTCTAAGCTTGGCCTCAGATTGGACTCATGGTTCTCCTTCGGAAGAGTGCCAACCTTATCTTTTCCAAGCACCTTCTCCTCAAGTAGACAATAAGATCTTTGTCAATAATGGGTTGTTTGAAAGTATGTGTGTGGGTTCCTATTTCTGGAGGAATTATTGGTTCAATATTTGGACGCTTGACAATGAGATAAGATATTGGACTTAGGGAGTCAAGCCAAACACTTTCTTCTTGAATTTATTTCCCCCTTAAATGGGAATTTTTTAATAGTATGCTTGGTTTTTGAAAAATGTTAGAACTTCCTAGTGATCGGACAGTAACACTTGTAACCCTTTTTTAGAAGAGGAGACAAGAAAGAGGCATTTGATTGCCTTTCGGTCAAGTTTGCTTTGGTATTGTTGATGTATATGGACAAATTTTGTACACCAAAATACTTTTAAAGGTACGGATGAGATGATTTGTGTTTCCTGATAGGATTGAAGAAGTACTTGGGAAGGTGTTTGGAATTTGAGGATTTTTGATGGTATACAATTAATAAAGGTATGTGGCTTCAAGAACCACTTTTCCCCAAAAATACTTGGGAATATTTGAAGTTAATATGATGGATCCTGCTACTTTGAGGAGGTGTATGTTTTTCTTTCCGCCACTCCGTTTTATTAAGGCATCTTTGCACTTGAGCTTTGATATACTATCCCTTGATAAATCAAATATAATCTAGTATAGCATTGAAGTAGTTTTTTGCATTATTCGATCTTAACACTTACGTTTTTGCCTGGAATTGAGTTTGGATGATTTGGTTGGAGTTCTTGAAGATGATGCTCACCTCTAATTTGTCTTTCATCAAGCATGTCATGTTTCCCGAGTGTGATCATGAAGAAATGTGATGAATGGTCTAGCTCCCGACATGTCGTTGACTCTTGAAGGTGCCGATATGCTGTTGTGGATTATGGTAAATGGATGAGATGGTTTGTACTTGTGAGTTGAATAATCGTTTCTCACATGTTTGGATAATGGATACACTTTATAATGAAGAACATTGGGATCGGTTTTATTGAACATGGTTGGAAACAATCCTCTTAAATGCCTAAAATTAGGTTGCCCTAGTGCCATAACATGAATGCAGTATAATTACTAGACAGAATCACAGTGGAAAGAGAAACATTGTTGGCAGCTTTAGCTGGATTGCTTGAGTTATTGGAGTCGTCAAGGAGATAGAGTCCTGTTGTATTCTTTAGTGTTGCCAACCATCCTCCCCAATTCAAAGTCCTAAAATTTACAATAATTTGAGAAGAATTTAGCTACGTAATTCAAATCTTTGGTGAGTTTAATAATAGATAACAAGTTATATTTTGAACTAGGTTTAAGGAATACAGATATTAAGATTAGGTCATTTGTGATAGTGATTGATCCTGTCCCTACCACTTTAGATAGTGATTTTGTCACATCCTGAAATTTAGCAGGTCTAATTAATTATTATTCATAATATTAATATCCCAAATAAATTCAACAATAAATATTAAGTTCCAAAAATTCAGGTGTGACAAATCAAATATACAAGACCCAACAAATCAAAACCTGCACAGGACCTTATTGGACAATTGTCCGGATAATATATATATAACTTGCTCTACAAACAATTGTAAGGGAATGGCTAAATAATAATAGTAACTCATCCACATAAAGAAATCAACAAAATAAATTTTAATATATAGTCTAAAGGCTTATTATATTCTGCCGACTCCAACAACCAAGGACAACCTAAACAAAATTTATTTATAAATCCATATACAACCGATGTCATCTATCTAAATAAATACAATATTCATCGGAGAATACGGTGCTGTGCCAAATCTCGATCCTACACCTATAATATGGCCCAATCCTCAACTTTGAAGGGACAAAATATAAAACATAAGTTTAAAGCTCAGCAAGTATCATATACGAGAAAATGGGTCTAATAAATCAGAGGGAGGGTCAATAAATAAATACCAAATTAGAAAATAGATATAAACCCATATTGCCGATACAAAAATCCAATAATCAAATCCATAATAGAATCCAACAAAATCCAATATTCAAATCTAATGATAGTCTCATACTTAAATTGAATATCAAATCTAAACAAATGTCCAATCCAAAAACAATCCCCTTGGAACATATATATATATATATATGTGTGTGTGTGTGTGTGTGTGTGTGTGTGTGTGTGTGTGTATTACAGAAGTGATTCGGACCGATTCTAATAAGTATATATGAAATCCAAAGTCTAATCCAAGTCCAAATCCAAGGCCGATCAGCTCGTGATCCAGGCCAGAGTTTAATAGCTAGATGATTTAATTGCATGCGCAGAAGCCAAAGCAGCATTGCAAGCAGATAATTCCAAGGTCCGGATCAAAATATATATTTAAAATAAATGTGCGAGACATACTAAAACCCATCTGTGGGCAAAACCGACGAATCTCAAATTGAAGTCTAAAATCCAAGTCCAAATATCTAAATTTATGCAGAAATACAAAACATGTACCAAATTTGAGTTCCAATTATTTAAAAACTAACTTGAAGAAAGGTTTAATCCTGACTCGATAACCTTAGGCCAAATCAAATATAGATAAGGCCAGCATGCTAGACTACCTATGTACTTTGTCTTTCACGAGTAAGGTTGCTCACTATATTTTGCCATCCGCAACTTTGGGTACAATTCCTTAAGTAGTCAGATATATTATGACGTCCGAATATATTATAAATTTCAATTAAATATCCAAATGGGCGGGTCACTACGTCTAAATCTTTCTTACAGGTGGAAAGGGATTTTAATAACAAATATTCCCATTGGGAGCTAACAAGAATATCCAATAATAAATCAAAATATAGTGACTGTAACCTAAAACATGCATGTGAAAATGTACGACCTATGTAAAGTTTATGTTCATTTTCATATAAATATACAATTATAAAAATACACGGTGTCCAATAATTTTTTTTGAAAATCACAAAGCCTGAACCAGAAACACCGAAGTCAACCAGTGAACTATACATGCATGTTCAGAGTAAATAGATCGGGTATATAAAAATACATGCGTGTTAGTAAAATTTTGAAACAGTAGTCAAAATAAATCAGATACTAAATTAGATTAAAGATAGGGGTTATAGATATTTGTCTCGATCTTATACTAAGCAGGTTTGACAAAAAGATGCTTTGAGGTACCCGAACCCACCTTTTCTCTCTCCTCTTCGCATGCGCCTCTTCTCTCTCTTCCTCTTTCTCTCTCATTCTGTGCCGCTCCTCTACCATGCAACCAACTGGCACGCCGCTTCCTTCTTCCTCTTCTCCCTCTCCTTCTCCTTTCTCTCTCTCCTTCCTCTACTGCACCGTTCTCTTGCACGCAAAATCCTCTCTCTCCTTTCTCTCCCTCTCTCC
>JAODPA010096732.1:11754-22259 GCA_025585075.1 Nepenthes mirabilis
GTGACTGTTCAATGATCACATGACCATTAAATATGAAAAAAATATATATATATTTTCAGGCTGTGCCTGGCACAACCAATAGACCGCCTACCCCATGGCCTAGCATGGTTTGAAGTATTGAACTGTAAACACTATTCACTATGGGCTGTACTTGGCATGGCTCATGATGGGCTAGGCCATGTCATGGGTGGCACAGCCCATTTAACACATTTACACTGAGTAACAATGGCACTTTCTTTTTAGCGAGTAGCTTGTTAAATAATTGGCTCCCTGGACTTGCCACTCAGTGTGCTCAGATGGTTATGTGTCATGCTCAGTGACCGGCGCAGCTATTCTGATTTGATATGGTCGAGAAACTTCTTAGCCCCCCATTAAACACGGCCAACCAATCTCTTCACCGTCTGGACTGAATCAATTCACAACACCGAATCTGCTAAAGTGAAATAAAGCAGCCATTATCATTTCATTGAAGATTTAGAACTGGAAAATAATTGTTATTCTTGAAAGGTGGAATTGCATTCTTGTTGAACCAATGCATAATTAATTAATTTCTGGAACATAGTTGTAGGATTTTTATGGAACATTCTTGTTACAAAGGGATTCTCATCTTCCAAAGTCCCGTGGTGAAGTGTATAAAAATTGAAAACAACACGTGCTCACCTTCGTTCTTAAGGATGGATTCCTCTGAAAAAAAATGCAAAATATAGTTGGTACTGGACTCCAGGTTCACCCTTCTAGCAGGTTAAAATGCGAAGATCTGAATAGAGGACAAAATGAAATTGGTGTGGCCTCAGATGAAGCAGCTATGTCCCTATTTATGTGCAATGTGATATAGGGTACCTTTTCTTATATATAAAAATCTCAATGCAATCTTTGGTGTTCTATTTTGTATATCTATTATTTTAGTTATTAAAGTTTCCTATATTTACTTTCAGGAGGCTGTTTCTTTAGGACTTGCAAATGCTGGCCTAGATGTTGTTCAGTACGGGTGGGTTATCTTTTCCTTTGCTTTATGTCTCTTGTTGAATTAGTTACCAAAAAACCAGAAAAAAAAAAAAAAAAATCTTTCCATTTGTAGTTAATATACTGCAGTTGGTTCTGACAGGCTACAATATATATTGTTGGTCAGTGCACCATTCTTATCTGTTTATCAGGCGGGTTGTGTGTGTTGAATGTTAAACTGTTAGAAGTCTCATGGTTGCTGAATGCTGACATTTCTGCAGTGAATCATTTAAATGGATGAAAGATGTACTGCCATTTCTTGCATCAACTACAATTGATCATTTGATGACAAAAAGAAATACAGTTTGCCTATTGGAGCCAAACTATGCTCCCTTTATAGGCTTCCTTTAAACTAATATAGAGGAGTAGACTTGCCCCTAATAGTTGCACAATCATATGTTGCTGAAGAACATCGTATGGAGGTCCTGCTATGCTTGAGCAAGAGGCTACACATTGCTCAGCTGTTTGACTTGAGCCATTTGACTCCCTATTTTAGTATAAGAATTATATTCATGTAATCAATTGGTGGCCTTATAAGTTTTTTATCTTTGGTTCCAGATCTAACTAGTTTCTTGGGATTTCTAGTGAAACTAAAAACCTAGATGGTCTGACTCTTTTTTCATTTATTTTGGGGGTGGAGGAGATTGAAGATGTGATGTGAGCAGGTTGGGTGAAATGAAGAAAGGCATTGAAAGTGTTGGATGATTCTTAAATACCTCTAAAATTACAAGGAAAACTTAACAGGAAGCTGTTACACCAGTTATGTTAGATATATCAAAATGTTGGGCAATTTGGAAAACACACACAGAAGGTAAGTGGAGCACAAATGATGATTAAAAATGCATGAGTGATAACTTTAAAAGATTAAATAAATTGGGGAAGTGGAGGTAGGGCATGAGATGCTGACAGTAATTAGTTTGAAAATGATTAAGCCAGAGAGGTTAGCTGATGGAGTGGAAGAGGTTCATTTTTGTATATTTAATTGGTAATTTTCAATGGTCTCGAAGGAATAAAATTAACTGGCTCTTCATTTGTGTCTTCTTTGCTACACCATTTCATTTTTTAAGACCTTTATCCACTTATCTATTTTTTTCCTTTGCTTCTTCCTTAATTTAGAAATCTTCTGCCTTGTCCCTGCCCCCTCTCCCTCCCCCCCCCCCACCCCAAAAACAAAAAAACAAAATAGAAATTAAAATTAAAATTAAACCCCCAACAAAGAGGGAAATCAATGTTTAAACTCTGAAGCAAACAAACGCACTTAATTGTTTCTGAAACCCTACTTTCATAGTTGCTGTTTGTTTGAAATCTTTCATTGATGTATCTATTTGCTATATAACTCAAAAACTAAATCAGTTTGAACATCTTCCGAAGTTCATCTATTGGACTAAGAACTGTTATTCTGTCTTGTTTTCATGGGGCTTCTGTCGATGTTTTTGTTAGATATTCCTTTTGCTTATCGTATTAATCTTAATATTCCCTTGATTGTCATTTGCTTGTTATTGAATCTAGTTAGCCATGTTGATGGGATTTGTTTCCTTCTCCTAGCCTGGCATCTACACCAGCAATGTTCGATAGCACTCTCACAGAAAATGAGGAATACTTGTGTCCAGTTGACGGATCCATTATGATAACAGGTAGTGCAAATTCTATGGTAACTTATATGGCATCACTGGATCCTATGTGCTTATATTGACATGTTAACAGTTTCTTTGTGATATAACAGTGCTTATATTGACATGTCAACAGTTTCTGAGTGATATAAATAGTTTTTAGTGACGTGTAGCAGTAAGGGCTAATGGTTTACTAGCTGGTCTTGGTAGAACAGTGTGAATTCCATTTGTGCGATTACATGCTGAAAACTCCTTCTTCCACAACAGCTAGTCACCTTCCTTACAATCGAAATGGGTTCAAATTCTTCACAAATGCCGGAGGACTTGGTAAAGGTGACATTAAAGATATATTGGAGCGTGCGGCAAATATATACAGCAGCTTTACATTGGAAGGTCTCACAGCCTCTCAAAGAAAAACTTCTATGTCTGTCAAAAGAGTTGACTACATGACCATCTATACATCTGATCTTGTCCAAGCTGTCTGCAGAGCTGCAGGAAATATAGGTAACATTCTGAACTGCTGATTCACTGATTAGTTAGTGCATGTTTGTCCATAGAGTACTTTTGGCTGTCTTTATGGCTTCATTGTACTATGTATTTTTGGTTGTTAGTCCATCCATCCTCCCTTTTTGCCTTACTGGTGAAGCAAAATGCAGTTCCATTAATCGTGAAGACAATCATTTTTGTGGCATAGCTCCAATATATTCAGTTTTCATAAACTTAAGCTTTTCTCTTTCACTGAGCATTTAAGCTATTCTAGTTGTATTTATCATTACTTCTGAATAGTCTTATTTGCTTAATTGTGCTTTCTGTTGTCAGAGAAGCCATTGGAGGGTTTTCATATAGTTGTAGATGCAGGCAATGGAGCAGGGGGATTTTTCCCTGTAAGTGTTTTCTCCTTTTTTTGATTTCTGTACTTTTTGGCTCCCATTTTCCTTTAGAAAATGAGAGGACCTCATTAGGTTTTCCAAGAAAGGGCAGAGCTTGAAAAGTGAAGCAAGCCAAGAGTTTTGTATGGATCCTGTTCATGGATTAATGAAATATGCAGAAGCTCTATTTGTTGCTTGTCAAGAATGCTTTCCTGTCATAGATTGTGTGCAGGGCAGTATCGTTGGAAAGATAGAAAGGAATTCAGAATTATTTCACTTCTTGATCATACATAATTGTGAATTAGAATCTTTATGCAAAAGCAGTTTCTACCAGTTCATTCAAAAGTATCAGTTCAGAATTAAGTTTCTCTGTGATGCGTTGTTTCTGTCCACTATCTATTTCCATTGCTCAAGTTAGATGTTATTAACGCTAACTACTGACTTGAGTTGAGATCTGCGGGAGACGGCCTCTTCATGTTTCTTTTTTGCCCCTGACTTAATCCAGAACCAGGATGCCACTGACCAAAGTTCTATTTGTTAGCTGGTATTATATCAATTTTTTACTGCTATGGAGTTGGTTACATTCGTCATTTGTTCAGATTATCTCATTGCTTCCGTGCCCCCCCTTCCAAAGTTCTTTGGTAATATGGGTTTGAGTGAATGGTTTAACTTTCTAGTTAGTGTTTTCTTACTGTGTACTATAGGGAAGTGCAACATCCACAATGCCCACAATTTTATGGATAGGTGTATGGATAAGTACTTTTTTTAGGTAGAGAATGTAATAATACTATTAAAGATGTAAAAATGTTCAAGAAGATGATGAAAGTGCTCCGAAATCCATGTAAGACAGAAAACAAGAACAATAGATAATAAATCTTATGTGCTTTTCAGGAAGTCATCCTTTGATGCTTAGATTCGGAGAGTGATTCTTATTTCCTTGTTTATGTCTTGAAGGAATTGCCAAGGTAATTTCTTTAGCACCAAGATTAACTGCATTATGATCCTCTTTACATAGAAGCAATTGCTGCTGCTCATTGACAATATTTTCCTTCTTTGATCAACCTCAATTTACCCAATACTCTTTTCACCTTATGTGGATAGACAAAAAACATATACCCCCGTTTTCTGGCCACTATAACCCTTTCACTTTCTGCCCTCCTATTTTATTTGTTATTCCTCCTACCACCGCCAATATGATCTGACATGATTGGTCATGCTGATACACTTAAAAATCCATGGGGTAGATTGTATTAAAAAATTATAATTCTTTGAGTTGAATACTATATATCTGCTCCTTTTTCTCCCCTTGGGTTCATTTTTTGTATGGTTTTCAGGGAAAGGTGCTTGAGCCGCTAGGTGCTGTCACTGCTGGCAGTCAGTTCTTGGATCCAGATGGTAAATGCATGGTTCTAACATCTTAGTAGACATAAAAGTGGTGCTTTGTAGGTAACATCTTTTCTCTCCTTCAGGTATGTTTCCAAACCATATTCCTAATCCAGAGGACAAGGCAGCAATGAAAGCTATCACCCAGGCAGTTCTCAATAATAAAGCCGATTTAGGCATCATCTTTGATACCGACGTTGATAGGTGATAGTTTTTGTCTTTTAACATGTTTATGTGGCCTGAATATAATATGTAGATTTCTGATTATTTTTTCCCTAGATCTGCTGCTGTAGATTAGCCGATTTAGGCATCATCTTTGATACTGACGTTGATAGGTGATAGTTTTTGTCTTTTAACATGTTTATGTGGCCTGAATATAATTGTAGATTTCTGATTATTTTTTCCCTAGATCTGCTGCTGTAGATTCTACTGGACGCGAGTTAAATCGAAATCGCTTGATAGCTCTAATGTCTGCTATTGTTCTCGAAGAAGTATGTTGTTCATTATTCTGCTATTATCAGTCTTCAATCTCTTGCTGCTTATTTGATTTCATCTGTGTTGCACTATATATGTTCAGTTCAGTTGTGATCTTCCTTCTTTATGCATCAGCATCCAGGAACAACAATTGTCACAGACAGTGTCACTTCTGATGGTTTGACTGAATTCATCGAAAAGAAACTTGGTAAGATGTAAACCATGGTCATGTGATCCCCCCCCACTTTTATCGACCATGTGGCTTGGGGCTTGATCATGAACACATATTTTGAGGAAATGTTTCTCTTATGGAAAATCCCTAAGATTTTGATTGTATTTCCATTTAAATAGGAGGAAAGCATCATCGGTTCAAAAGAGGATACAAAAATGTTATCGATGAAGCAATTCATTTGGTAAGAATTTTGATACTTGTTTTAATTTTTTGTGAGATTTAATATTGAGAGGTAGAAGTCATCTTCTTTGTGGAGTTCAATGAATGAGTGGCGACATTTCTTCTTTTCTTAATAATAAGTTCTCAATCACTATGTGCACATCAGTCCTTAAATAGATCTCAAATTTTCTCACCCTTATGTGGAAAGGGTAGTACATATATCTATTCTTGTGCAGCTTCTCTAAGATGCAAAGATAAGGTGGTATACATTTGAAATGCCAGCAAACTGCTCAATGCATGTGTCTTATGCAATGGTATCTATCATAAGAAATTTTGTGATGTGGCCACTTCACGGAATCTAACATTATTTTTTAGCCACTGACCTGTTACGAACTGTTTTCTAAGATTGTTTTCCTTGCTTGCAGCTTGTAACCCCAAAATATAATAGTAGTTCAATCATGATGATTTTAAGGAATAGGGCAGCGAAGCACTCCAATGGTAGAAGTCCATCAGTAGGATTGATCGTTCAGCTGGGACAGTAACTGTTATTTTTCAGGTTTGTCTGCAGAAGTCATGAAATAAATGTAGATATCATAGCAGAAAAGGGACATCAGAGACTAGTATAAATGTGACCAACTACAAACCTAAATGAAAAAGGATAAAAAGAAAAGAAAATGCTCTGGATCATGTCAATATCCTCAAAGACTCCCGTTTATTTGTAAAGAAGTTGCAGAATGTTGATGCAATAATTGCAATTAACTAAGGATCACGTATGTATGCAGTGTGCATTAGTTGGCTGGAAGGTGGCGGGTGGAGAATTTTTCTGACCTGGCAGCCATCCACATTCTCTAAAATTGGTCTGTTTGACAGGAATTAAAATAGCTTGCCATTTCATTCCTTTGTTCTCATTACGAACAAATGCATCCTAGACTGTTCTATTTCCAGTTAGTGTCTGTATTGGTACTAGGGCATTGGCCATGTTGACTAGAGAGTTTAGATGTGCAGTATGTGCATGGGAAAGGCACGTAGCTGAGATTATTGTGAGCAATCATGATTGAGATCACACGTGAGCCAAAAGCCAAAATTTGGAAATCCTTATAAAATTCAATGTCAGGTATTATCTTAGGGAATATCTATGGTTTCCTTACTTGGATTTATTTTGTATGTATTTTAGCAGAATAGTATTATTTAGGGCCGGTTTAAATGTTTCCAATATTAAGTTTCCTTATTTCATTGGGATTACATTTTTACTCCTGTTTATGAATATTGGCAATTATTGATTGAATATTTTTTCTTCTGGGTTCTTTGTGATTCCCCTTCATTCCCCTCTTTCTCATCTGTTCTCTTCTTCTCAATTCTTCTCTTTCCTTTCATCTGTTTCTACATGACTGATGAAAAGGTGAATTTGATGGCAGAAGTTGGTCTCATCAAACTCCAAAACAGTATCGCATGAATCATGCAAATCATGGAAGCTGGTATATAATTCGACAGCACTAGGCTAAGGGTCTTTTCCCTACTAGCCATGGCACTTCAGGCCAAAAGTCTTTCAATTATTGTGCCAAAAGTTTGGTTGTGTTCATTGATTAGCTTAATAAACGAGCGTGAACACAAACTTTAGTCTTGTTTATTAAACTAACCAAACATTAATGTAGGTGAGCTCAGTTCATTTACGACCATGAATGGACCCAATGAGGGCTTAGTAGGAACTTATTTAGTTTCTAAATTTCCAAATTATATTCATTCAGCTGCTCTTGTTGAGTTTATTTCTGTTTAATTTGTGAAGCTCTATAAAGCAGATCAATTCTATAGATTTTAGAAGCTTGTGAACAAGCTCTGAGTTTGTTGGATAATTATATAAGAAGTTTGAGCCTAGGGAATAAAGCTAGAATAAAAGCTCAAGCTTGATGAAAATTTGACAAGATTGCTTGAAGCTTACTTGGATTAGGTTGTTACACCCCTAGCAAGTGTCTCAAACACAAAAGAGATGGGCTAAAGTGGCTTTGCTCAAGACCCATGCATACTGAGGCATAGGAAATGCCTGGTATGTACAGCATTTTTGGAAAATTCTAGTGAGGCAGTTTTAGTTTGAAAAATTGTGACCGGTTTGGGATGTACTATTTTGTTGCATTATCAAGGCTCATCCTCGTTTTGTTTGAACACTGACAAAAAAAATATTACACTAATGAGTGTTTTTTCACACGGGGCCAAGTGTGCCCTTAATAGAGTGTATGATCTATATCAATCTTAGCGTCCCATCTATATCTTGTAGTGTAGTAGTGCTTTTGGTGATACTACCCACCTTTCCAGGCTTAAGAAGGTAAATGAAATTGTCCTGTCCTATGTTGATTCATCACTGAATCACACGTCTTTGTCTGTTCTTTTCTTTTTTGGGTAATCGAATGCTAACGTCTCTTTTTCTGTGTTCTATTAGTTTCATGGTTTTAATTTATCCTGAGTTAATACTTACCAAAATGAGAAAATTCTTGGTAGAACTCTATTGGTGAAGAGTCACATTTGGCTATTGAGACCAGTGGCCATGGAGCCCTTAAGGAGAATCACTGGCTTGATGATGGTGCATACCTAATGGTAGGCAATTGTTAATATCACCATTGCATTTTGTTTACATACCAAATTTGATAATACAAACAAAAGATTTCCAAGTAAATGAAACAATATTTTATAATTTGCATACTCATTGTCGAGTCTCTTTTCACCACTCCCAGCGATCACTTTCAGGTTAAGCTCCTAAATAAACTTGCTTCAGCCCGGGCATCTGGAATAGGTGGTGGCAGCCAAGTATTGACTGACCTTGTAGAAGGTCTGCAGGAACCAGCTGTTGCTGTTGAAGTGAGACTAAAAATTGATCAGAGTCATGCAGATCTCAAGGGAGGGTGTGTGCCTATGCCTTTACAGTCCCGATATTTTGGCTCAGTTGTATATATTGTGATTTGTGCTAATAAATGTGCTACGTTCCTAGATTCCGAGACTATGGGGATGCAGTTCTGAAACACTTGGAAAACAAAGTAGATTCTGACCCTAATCTTCAAAAAGCCGCTGTGAACCATGAAGGCGTAAGTTTGCAACTTTCTTTTGTTCTCTAGTGATTTTTTGTTTTCAATGAAATTGGGCCGTTATTTGGTAGCTATAAGCCTTTTTGTGACTCAAATACATGAAGATGCCCGAAAAGGCTCTAAGTGAAGAGCCAAGGAGACTACTTAATGGCTTTCAAAGGAGAGGAACTGCACTTGTTTTTTGCTTCCTGCTATTAATCTTGTCTTACTCGTATTTTGGCACCAATCTTAATGTTTCATTTTAGGATTCAATGTTCTGCCATACAAAATTCTTCTTCAACCCTGTGTGAGAAAACAAGGGGTAAAGGGCCCATGTTTCGTATGATGCCAGCTTTATTTTTAGCTGTTTGTGTTTATCAATTTTAGCTAACAGAGGTGAAACGTGCTGCTGGTGATGAATTATTGATGATACTTGAAAGTTGTTTCTTCAAGCATATTGCGATTCTTGTATTGGGGGATAGCTAATTGATTGATTGGTTGTTTGTTTTTGTGTGTGTTTGTGTAGATTTTCATAATCTTGCTTTGTAATTGAAAACTTGAAGGTGGATTACAAGAAAGAGTCTACATGGCTCTATAGTTTTCTAGGACGAGGCAAGAAACCCTGATCCAAATGTCCGACATGTTTTCTGCGCTAGCCTCTGTCGGAGGCCACTGCTAGTGTTACGACTTTTACTGTTCACCATTAATTTGGATTGCAATATTTTGTG
This sequence comes from Nepenthes mirabilis, assembly GCA_025585075.1. Lineage (NCBI taxonomy): Eukaryota > Viridiplantae > Streptophyta > Magnoliopsida > Caryophyllales > Nepenthaceae > Nepenthes > Nepenthes mirabilis. The sequence goes on from JAODPA010096732.1 coordinate 21,262, forward strand.
TTACTTTATTATTTCTTTGGGCATCCATCCTAACTGCCTTGTCCAAATTTTGCTCCTCCAAACAGATTCGGGCTTCCGGTTTCGGTGGCTGGTTTCTCTTGCGACTCTCACTTCATGATCCCGTTCTACCTCTCAACATTGAGGTATATGGAAACACCTTTATCAATCTCTCAAAGTAGTTCTTCTGTTATGGTGTTTTTTTTTTTTTTTGTCACCCTTCATGCACCCAATAGTGAGAATTTAACAATGGCAACTTGCACCGGTAAGATTAATATGCTGGACTGATCTTATAATCCTAGTCAGCTAAATTGTCAAAATGAAATTTTATCAATTTCCATACTCAAGCATCTGTCATACCTTTCAACCACACTGTAGCAACTGAATGGTTTAAATATAAATGATGTCAGGCGCCAAGCAATGAGGATGCTGTGATGCTTGGACTTGCTGTGCTCGACGCTGTCAAGGAGTTTCAAGCTTTGGATATATCTGCATTACTCAAATTTGTCCAGGCATCTTGAAAAAGGGGAGTAAAAAAGAAATGCCTATCTCCTGAGCACTAGCAGCTCTTGTGTTGCCTGGAACTCAGAAGAATCCTCAGACATCTGTCCCCCCCCCCCCTCTCAAATATATAGCGAGAAATAATAAGTAAATTATGTCAGTCATCGATTTTGAGTAATGAATCCCCCTCTCAAATATATAGCGAGAAATAATAAGTAAATTATTGCAGTCATCGATTTTGAGTAATGAATCTGCAGATTTTGTACTGTGAATGATTGTGAACTGTAATGTAGACTGAGTGTAAGAATTTTAGTGGCATGGAATCCATGGAGCTGTGTTCAAGATGAGGTTATTTGCTTGTAATGGCCAATCATCTTCCAAGATAGGTGAAGAACAACTTGCCATCAACAAGTCCTTTTAAAAGAGTGAGAAGAATGCATTTAGATTTTTTTTTTTTATTGTGTGTGGAACCAAGGTGCCGTGGTTTTAAGACACCCTAG
>JAODPA010096743.1:0-22260 GCA_025585075.1 Nepenthes mirabilis
ATAATAATAAATAATAATAATTTTTAATGGGTCTAACAACCATGAGCCTAAATGGGTCATGCCCCTCAGTAGGCCTACAATTTAGCTCCAACCCAACAAACTTTTGACAATGTAAAATGCCTCAAACAATATGAGTGCATCTACAGATCATACTACAAGTTCAGGCACCCTCAAACTCTAGAAGCTTCAAAAAGCTCCATATGGCTTGGCATTCACAAAAAGGGGGCTTACTCTCCAGCAAGGAGCTGCCCTTCTTCCAGGAGGCCTACCCTCTATTGAAAAGTTGGCCTCCGTCTAAAAGCCAAGAGCCCTCTGTTCCGAAACCAAGAGCCTTCCGTCCCGGAGCTACCTAGCCCTCAGTCTTGAATTTAGGAGCCCTCCGTCTCAAAGCTAGGAGCACTCCATCGCGGAGCCACAAGCTCTCCGTCTCAAAAGCAGGAGCCCTCCCTCCCAAAGCCAGAAACACTCCATCTAGGAACCAACAAGGCCTCCGTCCCGAAGTCACGAGCTCTCCGTCCTAGAACCACAAGCCCTCCGTCTCGAAGCTATGAGCCCTCCGTCCCAAAGCTAAGAGCCCTCTGACTGAGAGCCAAGAGCCATCGGTCCCGAAGCCAGGAGTCCTTCGTCCCAGAGCCAGGAGTACTTCGTTCTGGAGCTATGAGCCCTCAGTCCCATGAGCCAAGATCCCCCCGCCCTAGGAGCCCTCCATCCCGGAGTAGGGAGCTCTCCGTCCTAGAGCCAAAACCATTCCGTCTAGGAACCAACAAGCCATTCGCCCTGGAGCCACGAGCCTTTCGTCCCGGAGCCATGAGTCCTCCGTCTTGGAGCAAGGAGCCCTTTGTCCCGAAGCCACGAACTCTCCGTCCCAGAGTTACAAGCCCTCCATCTCGAAACCAACCCTCAGTCCCGGAGCCAAAAACCCTCCATCACGAAGTTAGGAGCCCATTATCAAAGAGTCAACCCTCCACTCAGGTAATCAGGATGTTGGCCCACCAGTGCAGTTTAGTCCTTCTCTTCTAAATCGCTCCTCGACGGGCGCACTTTTAAACTGTTCCTCTGCAAGTACATCTCTAAAACTCCCCTCTGCGGGCACACTACTAAAGCGCCCTTTTGTCAGGTGCACATTTAAAACGCCCATCTGCAGGAGCATCTCCAAACCACCCCTCTGCAAGGCACATCTGTAAGCTACCCCTATGCGGGTGTTCCTCTAAGTCATCCTTCTGTCGGGCACACCTTTAAGCCGCCTTTCTACCGGATGCACCCAAATGCTCCATCTACCGCTATAAGCATTTATGTTTTTCTTGCATCTTTCTAGTATCTTTCTATTATCTGAAAAAGATTTCTAACTTGAGCGTAAGAGAATATACAATGGAAGTAATTTCCGTCATCTTCTAACCACCTATTTATAGTTTGTGATGTACATGTTCTAAATTAATGGCGATAGAGATTGGACCTGCTCCAACTCGACTCACAGCGGAAGAATAGAAAGCTCCCTAATCCATACCATAACCTAAGAACCAGGAACACATCAATTTTACAGCAAACAAATAAAAATAACCAATATTCAACTATCTAACCAAGCAGGACTCAAATAATAATAAACGGAAAAACCTGTCCGGCACTGTCCTTCCAAGCTAAAACAGAGATGAGTATAACTAAACTGAATCGATAGACCAAGGGCTTCAGAATACAAGAGCATACCCATTTCAAAAGGAAAAGCATGCCCAGATTTTATGTTCAAGAACAAAGATAGTTGCTGATGTGCTGTTAGATTGTTAAGAAATTGAAGTGTAAAGATGAAGAAATCATACTAGAATGTTGGCAAAGGAGTTTACATCACCTGTTTTTTCTGCAGTTTCATTTGATATTACACGCAAAGCAGAGCAGATACAAACTCAATAACTAAGCCACAAGGCTTGGGAGGAAACTCACCTTCACAAAGTAACATTTCCACTATCTCCTGAAAATTGTTTTCTATGCATTATGCAACCCATACTTTGAGGGTACTGAAACATTAGAGCAACGATAAAGTCATCGCCATTTGATGTAATGATCAGGATTTCAAGTTATAAAAACAACCTCTTATGCATAACGTAAGGTCAAGCTACTGTAATAGATATCGGCCTCCCCAAAACCTCGCAAATAGTTGGAGCCACTTTTACTGAGGTGTCCTTTTATTTCCTCCTCCATGACAATAAAAAACTAGCAGCATGCATCAGGTTTTAATGTCCTTCTGAAAGGGATATTATGGAGCCTGTTTCATGCAAACCATCAATCAACTTCCCATAAAAGATTTGACAAGGTGAGAGATCGCTGCTCGAGTTTGAGGCGGAAGACTTGAGAAAATTCCCGAAGGAGAGCTTCATGAGCAATGTCAATCAGTAGGGAATCATCGGAGTGAAGTAAATCTGTTGCTGTGAATTTATTGGACGCTTGGGATCTTCCAAGGACTCCCTTAATGCTTCCAACTCCACGGTCCCGTATTCCACAAGGAACAATCAGTCGAAATGGAGTCAGATCAACTGAAACATTCAGCGCTAACCCATGATATGTCACCCAGTGAGATACTCGTATACCAATTGCTGCCAGTTTCTGATCTCCTGAATTACAATAACATTCAAATAAATAGAAGCTTCAGAGGCACCTTGACAATGAACCGCATCGTAACAGTAAAACGAGTTTTTCCACCTATTTGAACTTTCAATGGATTTCAACCCATTCAAATAAAATAAAATAAAATAAAATAAAATAAAATAAAATAAAAACCCAAAGAATGTGACGCAGGGAAGGAGAAGGCTGCCTATGAGCAGCTTCATCAGATTCTGAGCACCAAGGATTCAGGTACCTGACCCGATGAACTCCCATGCAAAAGCAATACTGCATTCTGATCAAATTGGCACTGTTATTTTAATGAGAACAGGGAGGATGACGCCAACATGGGATTTCCAATGGCAAAGCCCGATTTGCACAAATATTCAAAGACCGAAAGAAAGACAATTGTTACTCATACTCGGTTTGTATCCATATTTTCCACCCAACTTCTCTTTACTCAAATTTTCAGTCCAAATTACGCCCTAAAGCTACATAGTAAATGAAGGAAAGACCATGAACCAAATGCAACAAATTAGACGCAAGAGTTGTCTATCAACTGAGAAATGCAATGACCATCTGATTTCAGCATCCCTTCCCTATTGATAGGAGGTGAAAAGCAGATCCCTATTGACAGGAGGTGAAAAGCAGATGAAGGAGCTTCCTGGGCACAAGCAGAAGTATATTGCCAAAAAAATTAAATCAAGGGCTAGTCCAATTTAGAAGATTTACATGCATTGATGAAAATACCGGTATTGAATATATCAGACGATATATATCGATATCAGATATATCGGCAGAAAAAGAAAATTTTAAAATTGTAAATTAATAAAACCGTATCAATTAATATATTGTATTATATCGCAAATACGAAAACATATCACAATTTGTCATGATATCGGGAAATGTCCACCGTTTTGCATCAATGCTTACATGACTTTGAGAACTCTCTGGTAGCATTTGTACGCCACTTGAAGGCATGAGAAATTTTTGTAGGAGAGGCGTTATATATATACACGCTTATATATTGTGCTTTCATACCAAACATGTCCATATGCATAACAGAAGTCATACATAGCACAAAAAACAAAGACTAGCCCAATTAGAAGAGTTTACGTGGCTAAAGAACTCTCACTATTGAGTTAGCAGACCATATGAGAAGTGTATACTACCTCATGTTTTACAAGTACCATATTAGCAACAGCAAGCTTAGAGAGCATACCAACCCAAACACCAGTGAGACCTTGAAGCCGAGAAGCCTTGATACCAAATGTGGAAAATAGAGCACGGATGACCACTTCTTCAAGCGCCCTGAGGTACCAATGAAGATCCATCTTGTGATTTCGGAGATTGATTATAGGGTACATAATTAGCTACAGTCAAAAAATCATGCATAAAATGTCAGGAATCAAAAAACTGAAATGGTTTTGACACCATTGCCAGCACAAATACACACAGAAACAGAAGTATCGAGAGTCTTCTCATTTTAAAATTTTCTCATATATCCAATGGTTAAGATTTCATCCAAACAACTCAAACGGTTATGATTATGTGATAGGTCCAATATGTAATAATGTGTAGTCATAATCCTAAATCCTCAATGTTGAGAATACAATGAATGATAAAAAATTAGAGGACCAATTCCACAAAAACTACACAACAGTGTCTATATCTAGCACTGCATTTTATGAGCCAGTTTCCCAAAAATAAAAATGTTCCTTTAGATATCTATTCATGCTCATCCCTTTAACTTTGAGAAATAATAACTACGCGAACACAACAAATTTGGGCATTTTTTTTCCCATGGGAGGGATAGCAGTTAACCACAAATTGGATGCATGATACAATTTGCTTTAGTTGATGCAATATAATGCAACCAAAATGAATTGTGAATCCTCAAGACATAATTTTACAAGAAGCATGGTCCATAAAACCATGAAACTGATTAAGAACAACTGACAAACATTCCCACAGATCAACAATATGAACAACATATTGATTGGATATCTGAATCATGCCTATAAGTTTATTAGAAATCAAACAAGAAAAAGAATGATGAACCAAAAACCTGTCCAGGCCCATGGTAAGTGACTTCACCACCACGCTCGGTTCTGACAACATCATACTGAGGGTTATTTAAATCAAAATTCAAGTATTGCTCAGAGCTACGAGTACCCAATGTAAACACAGGCAGGTGCTGTAGAATGATAACTGCATCAGGGCATTCTTGATTTCTCTCAATCAAAGTTTTTTTCTCTTTAACTATTGCTTTCTGCAAAGCCCATGCTTTTCGATATGAAACAAGCTCATTATGAAGATCAATATACTCACACCTGTCATATTCAAGTTCAACAGTTTAGTAATAAAACTTGAAATACAGAGTCAAAATAATATTCTAGAGATGAAATTCTGTTCGTCAATGTAGCTAGGCTGATTTCATGAAAAAATAAAAGCTATTTGTGAGTGTCAGGGGGAAAAAAAAACCTACTGTCTCCAAATATCCTCTTCCAATGAGGTAGATTTGGAATCTGAATAGCAGTTGCCGATGGAAAATGCAAGGTGAGACCAACTTGTGTCAGTATGACTAATCTGATTGCAAGCTGGGTATGCTAAAAGAGAGTGCAGAGGAGTTCTGCCAAGAATCATCATAAGTTATACTGGTGGATATGGCATTCAAAATGTCAGTTATAGTTGAATTGAACAGTTCTCTTCCGAATGTTGATCAATAATGTGGAAGTTTCATGTTAAGGTTGGCTTGTTTTCTACTGAGTGACGGGTGCTTGGTAAAATCAACCTTTGCAAACGCTAGTAAGAAGTAATGGCAATAGTGTATCATTTCTTCAATTGAAATCTTGAACTTCTACACCTGAAAAACAAATACTAAAATATAAACTCTCCCATAAAAAGAATAATGTCATACATTACCATTCCTATATTAGATGTTATAATATTGCCTAAAAATGGTTAACAGTGATAAAACTGTGTATATCTAACTCTTCATAGATCCAGCAATATGAGAAGCCTCATACAGTGGGCTACCCTTTACAGCTTAATGGGTTTATTTCGTAGTATTGATTCATTTTTTCATGCAATTTAATCAATGACAATCAGTGCCCATTCAGTGATTGCAAAATGATACCATGGAAAATATTCATTAAGCATAAAACATCACATAAAGACAGTTTGTGTGAATGTATGACAGCAGTAAATAGCAAGTGATGATAGGTGCATTATTTTGCAAATGTGCTAATAAAGATGTGAAATAAGGGCGTCAAGATCCATGAAAATTGAAGAATTGCAAATAAACGTTATCCATATTAACGAAAGGCAGGGTATAAGACAGTCAACAATATATTTAACCAAATTACGTGGCCTTGATAAGTTCTCTCTTACAGTGGCAACACACCGTTGATAAATGTTGTAGCAGCCTTGCTTCCATGTATGCTATGATGTGTACTAACATCGCCAAGGATACCAGCATAACTATAAAGAGCAACTTGTAGATTTTTGTTTTTTTTTGTTTTTCAGAGGAAAGGACATCAACATCATAGCCACATATTTTTCATTTAAATATTATGCTTATATATATATATACACTCTCATAGTTCTTATTCCAAATCACAATTTGAATATTGTCCAATCCTAAATTGATTATTATGATTCGGAGGAGGATGCCCTCCTCCTCCCCTAAGAGAAGGAAAGCCCCCAATTCCACTGACGGTCTCCATATTAAGTCTTTGAAAAGCATTTTCTTGCTAATAGAATTGGGTCATTAATGCAAATATTGGCCGATACTATTCATATCAGCCGATATGTAATAATATCGGAACCCCTGATACCGATATATCCCGATACTGTTATAACATTATAATATCTTTTTCTATCAACTGTACAGCCAATACATCGGCCGATACAACTCCGTTAATTTATAACTTTTAGAAATTTTTTTTCCGTCCAATACATTTGATACCGATATGACCATTACCAATATCAATATTTTCAAGATGTGGATGGGTGGTTCAGAACCAGATAGCCCATACGCATGCAGATAATCAGTGTCACCCAATTACTCCTGATCATAACAGTGTGTTTGGCATCTTTTTTTGATGCATAAACTGAATAAATTTGTGTAACACTAGTAATTTTGAAAGTACATTATATTTAGCATAGAGGAAAACATTTGGAAACCAAAATGTGGCAAATTATGAAAATCCATAGAGATAACTAGTCATATCATATCAAAAGTAGGATTCCTTCGATCCAACATCCAAAAAATAACGGTAGAAATATCTAATAAATCTTATGATCCCGAAACACAAAAATTAGATTTCTACTCTTTTATATCAACTGACAGTATTAATTCTACATAGTTTTTCACATTTTTCCCATAAAAAGTGCAAACAAGCACAGGATAAATTATATCATAGTCCTAATTTTCTTGCTGCTGAATATTATCCACAAAAAGCATTGAAACACAGAAACATTTGGAGAGAATTGAAAATAATATCTGCCATGTCCTACAATCCAACTTCCTCAATCACATATTCCTAAACTCTCGTCCAGCGACGAAGGAAAGAATACCCATGTTTCGATTCTTTCATCAATTATTTGTGGACAATAGAATCGATAAAAATTAGACCGGCAATTCACGAACAACATTGAAAGATTAGAGACAAAACAAAAGAGGGAGTGATAAGGGATGGGACAAGCTACATCCAGGGTTTCAAAAATTTAACCTTTAAGTGATAGAAACGGAAGCTGAAATGGAAGGTTGACAACTCACTGATGGAAGTCAATGAATGAATACGAAGCAGCGGCGTGGCCGTGGCGACGGCGACATGGTTTCAAAGTTCAATTTCAGATTGAACATTGCCATTCATTTCAGCGAGGGAAGGTAAGCAAGTTCTTATTTTCCATTTTTTATGGATTTCATTTTCTTGCGGGTCTTAACCAAAAAACAAAGGGCCTTTTTCAAAAATATTATGTTTATCATATTTATGATGATAATTATAATTTCAAACTACTTACTAAAGTGGTCTTATATTACTGATAAAATTATGTTTAGATTTACAAATATTTAAAAGACCGATGAATAAGTATTTGTTATAAACTTTACAAAATANAAGAAAAAATATACTTCACTATAGAAATTTGAATGCAAAAAGTATAAAACATCTTTTTAACAATCAAGCACAAACTCACCCTTAGTGCCCTAATGACTAGCCATTCTCTTTAACACACCACCCCGTGGCTCCTCACTTGGCTTGCTATAATTTTCTAAGTTGTTCTAAAACTACCTAAAAATTACTTTTTCTACGTATATATCTTTCTACAATTAAATTATACAAGCAAACATCATCCATCTACGTTCCACAACATATAACCTCTATAATGATCAGCAATTCATGACATTTTACTGATGGAGTAATAGTTTTCATTAGAGATTATAACCACAATCTTCCATGCATTTTCGATGGTCTGATTCAACTTATCTAGAAAATTAAAATACGGCAGACAATATTTTTTGAAAAAAATCCATTTTGAGGGTTATAACATTATTATATTCTTCTCAGCTTCTGCTTCATCCTCTCAACTGCAGATCTTAACGTGTCTTCATCCTTGCAAAACGTAAACCTAACCAAATTCTTCCCTTCCTCTGGGTTGAGATAGAATACACTGGTCGGAATCGCCACCACCCCAACTTGCTTGATCAAGTATTCACAGAAATCCACATCATCTTTCCGACCAAAAGGAGTGTGATCAGCCACCACAAAATATGTTCCACTTGATGGGAACACCCTGAACCCTACAGCATCCAATCCCTCCACTAAGATTTCTTTCTTGGCCATGTAATCTCTCTTCAGCTCCTCATAGTAAGACTCCGGTGCCTTGAGGGCGGCCGCCGCTGCCCACTGCATAGGTGTGCAGGTTGCAAAGGTTAGGAAAGAGTGTGCTTGCCTCACTCCCCAAGTCAAATGCGGCGGAGCTATGGCCCATCCGATTTTCCAACCTGTCAACGAGAACGTCTTCCCAAGAGAGTTCATGGTCACCGTTCGATCATACATCCCCGGGAGAGAAGCCATCGAGATATGATCCATTTCAAAGGCCAACTTGTCGTAGACTTCGTCCGTGAAGGCCAACAGATCATTCTCGATACAGATAGATGCAATGACGTTGAGTTCTTCACGAGAAAACATCTTCCCGGTGGGGTTGTGGGGAGTGTTTATAAGGATTGCTCGGGTTTGTTTTGTGAGGGCTGCCTTGAGCTCCTTAATGGGAACCGCAAAGTCAGGAGGTTTTAGGGTAATGGCTTTGATTTTGGCTCCGGCCATCGAGAGGGTTGCTTCATATGAATCATAAAATGGAGCAAAGAGGATGACCTCATCGCCTGGGTTTATCAATCCCAAAATGGCAGCAGCAATGGCTTCTGTGCAGCCTGAGGTAACGGTAACTTCCATTTCAGGCTTGACGGAAAGCCCTGTGTCTTTCTCGAACCTCTCGGCTATGGCAGAGTTGAGGTCGGGAACTCCATACCCACGAGCATATTGATTTTTTCCATCGTTAATGGCTTGAATGGCTGCGGCTTTCACAAACTCAGGTCCATCGAAGTTGGGAAAACCTAGGCCAAGGTTAATTGCACCATGTTTAATGGCAAGCTGGCTCATTTGCGTGAAAATTGAGGTTTTGAATTTTTCCAACCGCTTTGCGACCTACAAGAGAGAGCCAACGAATAACAGGAAATTAGTGGGTCATCACAAGAGAAGAACTACAACAAAAACTTAAATCTCACTAAGAATAGGTGGCTATATAAATCCGATTTTTTGTTCCAATTCAATTTAATCAAAAGTAAAAACAAGTTCAAATAAGTTTTTATCACCAAAAGCTAAGTTTTCACATGTTTACCTTGACCTTTATTTCTTTCAATTACAACCAACTCAAATTTTCTCACATGTGCTTTATCTGTGACTAATATTTCAAGTACCCAAACTACCTTAAATATCATTCACTTATCTTATCTTTTATAGATACAACTTCTACGCGTTTGCATATATCATCATTATCTATATTTTAACGTAACTTCACTTACCATCATAATATTCTCATATTTGCAACGCTTTCTTTTTGCACATATTTGATTCCTTAATATTCTGATACATAAAGTATAGTAGGTCTAATAGGTATCTTATAAAATTTCTCTCTTAATTTTAAAGGTATAATTTGACAATAAGAGGACTCGGCAAAAGAAATTTAGTATGATCCGGGGGTAAAAAGCAACACCAGTATGATAAATGACAGTCAAGCTGAGAATCTCTTCCAAAATCATCCATCCAAATACTGCAAGGGAGAGCTAAGAATGGATGGTATCATATTAAAAGCCAATGAAGTAGGCTCCTTGTGTACTCCAACAACTGTGATATTTAACCATACTAAATTAATCAAAAGGCTGAAGAAAGTTGACTATCAAATTTCATCCAAAGTGTTTAACACCCACAGTGTGACCTCAGGGCAATAGCACTATGCTTAAATCTAGTATAGAAATCAAAATTAAATGGTAAGGTTTGAGGCAGAGAGAGAAAGGACAAACAATCTCTTCTACAACCCAAAATAGGTTCTCACGTCAAAGTTTTGAGAACTGAAGGACATGTACTTAATTGCTCTCCCTACAATGGATATTCTTTTCATTAGAAGGTCCAACAGCCGTTGGACAGAAAACTGGAGGTTTTATATCAATATCTGAAGCATGGTTAGAAATGCACTAGTTTATAGAATAAACAAATTAAACATAAACTATTATTTGATCTGTTTCTCTTTGAATAACACCTCAATTTCAACGATGGTTTCACAATTGTCATTTTGTATTACCATAACAAAAGCTTAAGTGATTATTTTGCCAAATTACTGATTTGATTGAATCTTACGGGGCAATACAACATGAATTCAAATACTTTTTATATATATTTTTTCTTTTTTCCACAATCCTATGTGTTTTTTCACAAATTTCATACCTTACCTGGCATACCTTATCATGCTTCAGATATTGATTGTCCACTTCTTTCTTAAGGGCAGCCTTCAAGATCATTAATCATTGTCGAGGGATGCCATTATGCATGACTTCACAATACCATACTAAATTAATCAAAAGGCTGAAGAAAGTTGACTATCAAATTTCATCCAAAGTGTTCAACACCCAAAGTGTGACCTCAAGGCAATAGCACTATGCTTAAATCTAGTATAGAAATCAAAATTAAATGGTAAGGTTTGAGGCAGAGAGAGAAAGGACAAACAATATCTTCTACAACCCAAAATAGGTTCTCACGTCAAAGTTTCGAGAACTGAAGGACATGTACTTAATTGCTCTCCCTACAATGGATATTCTTTTCATTAGAAGGTCCAACAGCCGTTGGACAGAAAACTGGAGGTTTTATATCAATATCTGAAGCACGGTTAGAAATGCACTAGTTTATAGAATAAACAAATTAAACATAAACTATTATTTGATCTGTTTCTCTTTGAATAACACCTCAATTTCAACTATGGTTTCACAATTGTCATTTTGTATTACCATAATAAAAGCTTAAGTGATTATTTTTCCAAATTACTGATTTGATTGAATCTTACGGGGCAATACAACATGAATTCAAATACTTTTTATATATATTTTTTCTTTTTCCACAATCCTATGTGTTTTTTCACAAATTTCATACCTTACCTGGCATACCTTATCATGCTTCAGATATTGATTCTCCACTTCTTTCTTAAGGGCAGCCTTCAAGATCATTAATCATTGTCGAGGGATGCCATTATGCATGACTTCACAATTCTATGTGGAAACTGGGAAGATTTCTGTGCAAAATTGGAAATATCTATTGGACTAAGTGTCATTTGAGAACAATTAGCCAATTTAGATTTGTGAACCCATTAGACGGTTACAGGAATTCAAAATGGTGCAAGGCTACCTCTAGTTTTGGTGGCTAACCTAAGAGGGTGAGAATGAGACAGCGGCAGTCGGAAAGTACTGGGAGATTAGAAGGGAAAACCTAAGAAGTACCACACTTCTCCCTGGCTAGCACATCAGAATCTGACATGGATTAGACATATTGATTTATTTTATAATTTTTAGAAAATTGGGATTTTAATATAAGCATAAGAAAATTTAAACCCCTTTATAATTTAAAATAGTTAAAATCTTACTGCCTAGTTATCCGCCAAGGTAAGTTATAGCATACCACCTCTATGTAAAGTCATTACTCTTCTTTTACGAGACTCATTTGGGTGGCTTCTTCATTCATATACCCAGTTTAAGACACTCTATGTGCTGTGCGATGCATTGATGATTCTTCAAAGCATGCAAGACAATGACGGCTGCCATGGAAATTGGGAGTATATTGATAACAGCTTTGATGACAAGAGAATTATCCATATTTAATCACTCCTATAAGCCCTACATTTGTATTAATTGAGCAAACATCACTTTTATCTGCTTATAATTAACTGTGCTGGTGACTTTAGTGCATTAAATACTGCCAAACACAAAAACGGATCAACAAAACTGCCTAGACAGCCGTTTACTCAGCCTGAGCACTGTCTTTGAGGGGTTCCAAATTTAAGTTGTTTGGATTTTCACTAAACAATTGAATGTTTTTAGTGGAAAGAGTGTGACCAGGTTATTTCTATCATTTGTACTCTTTTGAATATAGTAAAACCACTTCATTTTGTGTGAACGTAGCTTTCATCCTAAGAGTAAACCACGTAAATTTATTGTCTTGTGAATACTAGAATTTTTGTCTTAATTCCATTGTTACAATAAATTGGTATATGAGAATTTTGATCCAAAATGCGGTCAAGGATTTCAAATGCCAAGATCAAGTTGAAGAAATCCGATAGTAAGAACAGCTTCAATTTGTGGCAAATCAAGATTAATGATTTGCTACTTCAACAAGGACTCCACAAAGTCATTAAGGGAAGAACAACCAATGCCTCCGCTTCCAACGAGGATTGGAAGAATGTTGACCTCCATGTTACGAGCACAATTTAGCCATGCATTGCCAACAACGTTTTCCACAACATTACCGAGGACATGTCGGTCGAGAAGTTGTAGACTAAGTTGGAGAGTCTTTACATGACAAAGTCTCTTATGAATAAACTTTATTTGAAGTGGCAGCTGTACACACTTGAAATGAAGGTACACCAGTTCATGAATATTTAAACAATTCCAACAAACTTCTATGTTAATTGTTGTGCATCGATGTCAAGATCGGTGATGAAGATTAAGCTTTGTTGCTTTTACGTAATTTAACAACCTATTATCATCATCTTATAATTGCATTGACCTATAAAGAGATTATAGTTTTGAATGATATGACTACCGCTTTGTTATTGGAAGATATTGTCTGAAAGCTGGTTCTGGACAAACAAACCATGAGCCTTGAAGTAAGGCGAAGATTTGATTGTCATCTAGAAAATCAAAACCGGTCAAGATCCAGATCAAGAAACAAGTTCTATTGTGCAATTATTGTAAGAAGCTGAGCCACGTCAAGAGGGATTGTTGAAAACTTGAAGCAAAAGGGAACAAGGAGTCCAAGCCTGCAAGTTTAGCTGAGAGCTCTGGGCAAAATCAGTAAGGAATTCTTCCCTCTACTTTTTTAGGAAATTTGTTGAGCACATGAATTCTTGATTCCAGATGCTCATTCCACATGTGCCCAAACAAGGATCGATTTTCCACATACTGAACTTATAATGGTGGTATAGCTCTTATGGGCAATAATCAGTTGTGTGAAACAATCGAGATCAGAAACATCAAAATTAAGATATTTGACGGAATTGTACAGATACTAACCAGTGTTAAATATGATTAGGATCTTAAAAGAATTTTGACTTCTTTGGGTGTTCTCGATTTTTTGGAATGCATAGAGAATAACTCCATGAAAATAATAAAATGAGTACTCGTGATGATGAAAGCAAATGGAGTTAATAATCTCTATGAGTATGTAGAGAGTACAGATTTAAGTGGAGCTTCCAACGTCACTACAAAAGATAATGATCAAACACAATTATGGCATATGCGTCTCAAGCATATGAGCAAGCATGGACCTGGAGAACTTCACAAGTGAAACCTTCCAAAAGGGATCAAGTCTTGTAAATTAGAATTTTGTGAACACTATATTTTCGGAAAACACCACTCAATAACTCTTCATACGTCGACTCACACCACAAAAGGCATACTTGATTACATCCATTTGGATGTTTAGGGTCCTTCACAAATTCCATCGAAGGGAGGATCCAATTACTTTGTTTGATGTATTGACGACTTTACAATGATGGTATGAGTTTCCACAATTAAATCCAAATCTAATGAGCCTAAAACTTTTAAGCAATGGTTGGTCATGGAGGAGACCGAAACTCAAAGAAAGGAAATATTTTCGATGTACCGACCTTATAATGGTGGTACAGTTTTTATGGGAAATAATGCCATGGGTAAAATAATCGGGATCAGGAACATCAAAATTTAGATGTTTTACAGAATTGATTGAATACTAATCGATGTTAGATATGTTTCAAATTTTAAAAGAAATTTAATTTCTTTGGGTATTTTCGATTTTTTGGATGCAAAATCTCATAGAATGACAACATGAAAATAATAAAGGACACACTCATGGTTTTGAGATCAAATAGAGTTGAGAATCTTTACGAGCTCGTAGAAAGTATTGTCTCAAGTAGAGTTTCAAGTGTTACTATAGATAAGAATGATCCAGCACAATTATGGCATATGCGTCTCGAGCATATGAGTGAGCGTGGATTTGGAGAGCTCCATAAGCAAAACCTTCTAAAAGGTATCAAGTCTTAAAAATTAGACTTTTTTGAACATTGTCTTTGGAAAACATCACCAAGTAACTTCTCACACGTCAAATCACACCACAAAAAGCATACTTGATTACATCCATTCAAATGCTTGGGGTCCTTCACAAGTTCTACCTTAGGGAAGATCCAATTATTTTGGTTCTTTTTATTGATGACTTTTCAAGGAAGTTATGGATTTATACAATTAAATTAGAATCTAATGTGTTTGAAACTTTTAAGTGATGGAAGACTATAGTGGAGTTGTAAACCAAAAGAATGGTGAAAACACTCTACATTGACAACTGAAGTGAATACATGTCTACTGTGTTCAAGAAGTTTTGTTAGGAGGGCATCACTCATCATTGGACAATCACTCGGACTCCTCAACAAAATAGTGTTGTGGAGCAAATGAACCGAACTTTTCTTGAATAGGCACAGAGTGTGACGAGCATAGCCGGAATTTCAAAAGACTTTTAGGTTGAGACAATAAACACCCGTGCTATCCATGAATATGTCACCCTCTATGGCTATTGGCATGAAGACATCGAATGAGGTTTGGTGGGATAAACCTTTCAACTATTTTAATTTGCATATCTTTGGCTATCCACAAATGTTTATTCTAGCATTGAAAAACTTGAAACAATAGCAAAGAAATGTATTTTTCTTGGCTATGTGCATAGTGTCAAAGCTTTCAAGTTGTGGTATTTGGGACAGGATAAGCCGAACTTTGTTATATCCAAAGATGTCAAATTTGAAGAAAATTCAATGAAATTTGCTGGGATAGAAAATCAGCAAGGACATTTCCAAAATGAGGATAAATCTACTACTAGATAGATTTATGATGATGATGAATCTATCCTTGGACAGTTTCAGAAGGAGAGGATCGTTTTTGGGAAGCCTGCAGCCTCAGGAGGCAAATTTGAATTTCCATATTTAGATTTGCAGCATGATTCCAATGAAGATGATTTGCACACGTAGAAAAACTGGAGGTCACAACAAATGCGAAAACAAAGGTAAATCCCAGACATGGTTGCCTACATCATGTTGGTCGAACATGGAGAGCTAAGCAACTTCATAGAAGTCTTGGCCGATTTGAAATCCAAGTGGATGCATGCAATGCACAATGAAATGCAATTTCTTCACAAAATTAAGATGTTTGATCTTGTTAAATTACCGAAAGGTAAATAAGTCAGAAGTTGAAAGTGAGCATACATAAAAAAGCTGATGACACCTACAAGGCTTGATGTGTTGCTAAAAGCTATGCCCAAAGAATAGGTATTGATTCCTCCGAAATTTATTCTCCCGTAGCGAGACATACAATCATTCATACTCTTTTGGCTTTAGTTTGGTGTCATTTTGAACTTGAACAACTAGATGTCAAAACTGCATTCTTAAACGGCAAGCTCAAAAAGGAGATTTATACAGCTTAACCCAAGGGGTTCAAATCTAAAGGGAAAGAAGAGCTCATGTGTAGATTAAAAAAGTTCCTCTATTGTTTGAAGCAATCTCCGAGATAGTAGTGCAAACACTTTGATTTGTTCATGGGTAAAAATAGGTTCACTCGGAGTGAGCACGATTGTCCATGTATTTTTTCAAAGCTTTCGATAATTCGTTCATTTATTGGGCGATTTAAATCGATGACATATTAATTGCTGCTAAAAATTTTTTCTACATTTATTCTTTGAAAATGCACTTAAACAATGATCTAGACATAAAAAGATATCAAGGTGGCTAAGAAAATTTTGGGGATGGAAATTTGAAGGAATAGAGTTGTAGAAAAACTGAGTTTATCAAACTCGGCATATTCAGGAAATTCTCACGATATTTAATATGGATAAGTATAAGCCCATTTTTACTCCATTAGCAAGGCACTTTAAACTTTCCGCAAATCAAGCACCACAAACTAATGGAAAAAAAGATGAAATGGTGCGTGTTCTGTATTCTAGTGTTGTCAGTAGCTAGATGTATTATATTGTGTGCAAACGATTAGATTTTTCACATGCCATTAGTGTTGTAAGTCGGTTCATGGCTAATCTAGAGAAACCGCACTAGCTTGCTGTTGCACAGATTCTCCAGTATCTAAAAGCACACAAAGCTATAGCTTCATTGATGCTGATTTTGTAGAGAACCTTAACGATAGTAGGTCAATGGCTAAATATGTTTTCACACTAGCCGGTGGACCTATCAGTTGGAAGTCTATACTACAGCGGACGGTTTCCCTTTTCACCATTGAAGCCAAGTATATGGCTGGAGCTGAGGCCAAGAAGGAATCTATATGGTTGGCTAATTTGTTAGACGAGCTTGGACTCAAGCAAGGCCGCATGCAGATTTTTTGTGACAGTTAACGGCTTACATATTGTCACGAAACAGGTCTACCATTTGAAGACCAAGCAATTTCGGGTCTTATATCATTTTCTGCAGGAGTTAGTAGTGGAGAACAAAGTTTTATTGTTAAAGATCCATACGAGTAAGAATAACTCCTAGAATTCCTACATTTGTACTAGTTAAATGAACATCACTTGCATCTACTTACAGTTGAGTATGCTATTGACTTTCGTGCATTAAACACTACCAAGCACAAAAACAGTTCAACAAAATTGCCAGGACCGCAGTGTACTCAGTGCACTATTACGGAGGTGTGACCGGATTAATTCTATCACTTCTACTCTTTTGAATAAAGTGAAATTACTACATCTTATACATATGGACATAGGTCTTATCTCAAAAGTAAACTCTGTAATTTTGTTTCTTATGTGTACTTAAATTTTTGTCTTAATTCTGCTATTAATCATAACACTTTAATATCATCTCACTTTCACACAACTTCTTCATGTGATTTTTTTTTTTTTTAAAATAAGGAAACAAGAAATACACTCATATATGATCAATGATATGCATGATATGCGCATTTTGTAATAAACTATGAATTTTAATTAAAGTGATTGGAGCACATCATGTCCTTACTTAAAAAATAATAATGTGTCAGCATGGCAGTACCATGTCCGCTTCCCGTATCAATGCCTATGCTTCTTAGGGGAAAACGAATGAAACCTGGTGCAAAGTTAACAAGAAAGTGTCCTCAAAGATAGGAGAATAAGGGTTTTTGAGGTCTAAAAGCTTGTTTACTCCTAACAGGAATAAGAAAATGCTCATTTATTTAGAGCTGACTTACACTTAAGCCTTGCTTCGACTTCAACAACTAGCTGAGGTCCATTTGATTCTCAAAGGAATTTTATATTCCCTGGTCATCAAAATGCGTCATTTATCATATTTGGTTTGCCTCGTTTGGCTTTGGTTTGCATGGTTTGGCTTCGTTACCAAGCAAGTATTAACTATCTAAACACTAATTTGAGCGGACTACCCAAAATAAATAATAATACTGATCTTAAGGCAATATTCTGCCCGTTTATTCGGCAGCTAAACTTGAATTGTTTCCCAAAACAGCCTTCATTTCAAGCTCGGCGGATGGATCTTAATACAAAAGAAACAAATCTTAATGAATTCTTATCAAGGTGAGCTTGAGACTATTGCTGAGCAGCCATGTATGTTTTACTATACTTAATTAACAGAAACACTTTCGGAAACAGATGTCAGAATCAAACTCAGAGCTCCCCCTTATATGAAAAGAGATGTACATTTTTCCCCTAAAAATAGTGTCTTAATCTACACTTAAAGTCTAAAAAGAGGCATCACAGGGATGCACACAGTTTCAATTCATACATGTTAGTCAAACATAATATAAAGAGAATAACGAAAGCAAACAACACCACCTTCCACAAATCCAGTAAATGTGCATGCGATAGTAAGATATTATACCAATATAACTCAAACACAGCAGCATCAGAACAACAATTTGCTAGCGATGAACCAATAAAATAGCTATCAACTTACCACTTGCTGCTAGTATATTACTAATATAAGAACACAACACAGTTTCTCAAAGACGGAGAACCTCTGTTAGTCGGCCTCTTTGTAATCATCACTAACAATAATCTCATCGAGAGAAGAATCAAGAAGTTGTGATGAGACATAAATAACTTCACGTGTGAGACTCAAAGAAGTACATTCTATGTCATTTTTGAAACACAGATCTTTTGGGTCAGAATAGTGCCAATCAATCACCTCATTATGTCTAAGAGAACAGCTTTCGATATGAAAATTGCCCTAAAAGAAATCCATAGTCAGAAATTGAAACTCGGGCAGAGCATCCAATACGAAAGTTGCCCAAAAAGCAATCTACCGATAGAGATTGAAACTCGGGCAAGACTAAATTCAATCACAGAAGCACAAGAAAATCACGATTACAATCAACGAAAAGAAGAATATATGTAATCAGGGAGAATTATTATCATCTTGATGGCATAAAATCAAAGGCAGGACAGCAAAGGAAAAGATCGAAGCAAACAAAACCCATTTCAGATTAAACACACCGATCAACCCCAAAAAAACATTGGATCAAGCAACGAGCCGAAGAAACAAAGGGCCACCTGAACAGGACGTTGGGTCGTTTGGGTCAGCTCATCACTATTCAAGACGGCCTCTTTTTCAGCAGAAACGGTCGATATCGCCATATCTAGCGGGTTATTGCTAATGCTGCTGCTAGACCTCCAATTGGAAAAACCTCGCTGCAAAATTCCAGAATATCTGAAGAAGGTTTGAAGTCTACAGCGCGCAGGTCTACACATTTCAACGTCAGCGTTTGTCCAAGTACATGGAACTGAGGATGCGGTTTGCAATTGCATGACTAATTGGAAAGCTTCAAAATATGTATGAAAATATAAATCGAAATCAGTGGTTTTAGATAGAACCCTTCGCTCGGGATGTGATGGTCCAACCAAATTGAGGCCCCCATTTTCATTAGGCCGTGATAATATCAAAAGCTTCATGGTCTTCTTACATTGGGCCCGAAAATTTTATGGTCCTATTATTAAAAAAGCTTTTATATTTATATAATCGAATTACTATACAGATTAAGGAGCCACTTGATTTCTTCCAGTGTGTTAAATTAATGTGGGTCAGATCTTTATTCCAAATAATCTAAATCATACACACAATAACAAATCAATGAGAGGTTAGAAAATGGTGGAACTTAGTCCCCAATATATCTTTCGACGGTCAAATTAAAAATTTTTTTGTGACAGAGAGAGAGATGAAAGATACAAGTAATATGTGGATGCACAAATGGGGGGGATTGAGTGTGGCTGGAGATCTTGACTCCGGGGAATGCACTTAATAGGGAGCCGCTTTGAAAAAGAGTACACTCATGAGTTAAATGGTCTGAGAGAGAGAGCTTTTTGATCTTTTTGGGGCACTTATGTGTAGAAAATGCTGAGTCTCCTTCCTACAAAGGTGAAGGGATATTTATAGGGTTAGAGGCAATGTACCCTCCTCCCTTGAGCCTTGCGGCTAATTATTGCTTCCCCTGGCAAATTCATTGAGCTGTCTTCGCGATCATGTGCAGGACGCATATGGTAACCGTCGTCCATTTTGAAATATTCTTTCCTTTGTCAAGGGAATCATAGAAGTTGCTGTATGATAATTGCTTTTTGGGGAGATTTGCTGAGCTATTATGTCGAAAGCCTTAACCCTAAGCCTGACCGCAGTGATCTAAATCAAAAACAACACCCTAGCCCCTGACCAACATGACCTAAGTTACTAACAGTAATTGTGCACTACAGTTTAAAATGATGCCATCAAGAATTTAAAAGTTGTCAGTATCAAGAGAAGCGTATCTTGGTAATTTAGCAACCATAAAAGAAAACTCACATACTTGATCCTTTAATTGCTAAAATTACATGTACATTTTCGATTATAATCATTCAATAGTAAATATTTGGCACAAACACGTACTTTCAAAATGATTTGGGATACATACCTCCATTTTAGAAGAACTCGAGACTTTTTTTGAAGTCATCCGTTGCAAAGTCCGTGTGAGAAAAGTGCGTATATGGTAGTTTCTGCTAATACCTTTTGGAATTAGTGACACTGCTTCATCAATTCTACGCTAACGTCAAAGAAAGTACTAACATATACCAATATAAGGGACTGGCTACCTTTCTTTTTTATAAGTCTCATTTTCAAGAAAATTGCTCTATCTTTTCACAAAAATCGAAGGACACAGGGCCTGCAACCAGACAGGAAATGACATGTCATTTGCAAATAATGAAGTGAATGGCACGAAGTTGAGAAAAATACTCACATATTGTCATACCTTCTCGCTTCTTTAACATTTTGTTTTGTATTTTTCGGCTTCAATTAAGACATTGTTTGCTTCCTTTTTCCTTTCTATCACCTCCTGAATTTTCACACAGATTCCGAATTCGACAGTTGTTATCTCGACAGCATTTTAAAAGATTGAAGGTGCATACGAAAGAAATACTATCCTAATACAATTGCTGACAAATAAGTACACATACCTAGCTAACCTAAATGAATTTTTGAGAGTTCTGTTGGAGACTCCATCCTCCAAATCAAAGTTTGCATGATGCAAGTGTGGTTTACACATATAATTTACGATCATAGTTAATGCTAATTTGGAAACTATACAAAGAACTATAAGAGTTTTGAAAGTCTCACCTACCAAGACTACACCGCCGGGGCGATTTACATCTCTAAAAATTTCTAAGGGAGCATCTTTAACTTTTCACTAAATGTGGATACATGCCACATCAGTATCATAGTCAGCTAGACAAAAATACAATGCACGACAAAATATAATATAACATATTGTTTCATAATTACTCACAAGCTAACATCCACTCAATGGCCTCTTTGATTTTTTTTCCAACGTCCCAGCAGCATTTTCTGATTTTTTCCTCGCCTCAAGTGCCTTCGGTTCCCGATATCATTTTTGGGATTTCTTTTCCCAAAAAATGTAGATTCTGTCGTAGATCTTATTACAAAGGAAGATGATAGTGTGGATGAGTGAGCTGCTTTTTCAATTGTAGTTGTAGGACTTTCCGTATCAGTAGAAGGGGGAGCGAAATCCAGGAGTTCTTCGAATTCTTCTTTTGTTTCAAATAAAGTGCTTTGCTTCTTGTTTGGTCTTCCCGATCTATCTCGACCAGCTTATACCGAATTGGTACTTTACGCTTTAATTAATCGGTCGCCGAATCCATAGTTTGAGTATCGCTTCGAAAGTCCCCCCTCAAACCCCCCGCAAATCGCTTTGCTTCTTCAATGAATGTGCTTGCTCTTCTGTCTGTCATGCCATGCCTTGCCCAGTCGTCAAAGCACAAGCCCAGCTATCAAAGCAGGATTGCTAACTACTGTCCATTTTGGAGAGAGAAAAAGGTCAAAAGCATTGGTCGGCAAGGTCTTCTTTCAATCAGTCCTAGGCGGGTCTCTTTTGATAGTCCCATTGGTAGAATTTAAGAAGAATTTATTAGAAAACTTCATTCCTAGTGGAAGATCACGGTCTATGTCGAAAGCCTTAACCCTGAGCCTGGCCGCGGTGACCTAGACCAAAAACAACACCCTAGCCCCTTACTCACACGACCTAAGTCACTAAGAGTAATTATTCATAATATTTCAAAATAACGCCAACAAGAATTTACAGGCTATCAGTATCAGAAGAAACGTACCTCGATAATTTAGCAACCGTAAAAATTAATTCACTCACTTGATCCCTTAATCGCTAGCATCACCTATAAATTTTCGATTATAATCATGTGACAGTAAATATTACGTACAAACACATACTTTCAAAATGATTCAAGATTCATACCTCAATTTTAGAAGAACTTGAGGCCTTTTTCGAAGTCTTCTGCTGCCAAGTCCGTGCGTGCAAAGTGCGTGTATATTAGCCTTTGCTAATACCTTTTGGAATTAGTG
>JAODPA010096754.1:0-22257 GCA_025585075.1 Nepenthes mirabilis
ATTGGATTCTATTTAATGCTCCTATATATCTTCAAATCTTAAATATATACTTCTATATGTGATGGACCCGATTAATAAAAAATATCACCTATTCTAATATCCGTTAAAATAATCTAAACGCAAATTATAAAATAAAAATCCATCAAAAATGGATACAGCATTCAAACATACACATGATCTAAAAGCACCACAATATATTTGTGAGGTTTTAGTTTTTAAAATATAGTGATTGGGAGTAATTAAATTAATATAATCAAAATTAGACTTAAAAGTATGCAAAAAATTAAGTATCGGAAGAAAAATAAATGTGGGAGGCCCAACGTCATCCAAGGCTCACCCAGGGCGTGTTTGGTAGAATGGTTGAGCTTGAGGTGCACCGAGGGTGCATTTTTCAGAATGGGCACGCCCGATGAGTGCTCGAGGCACAGATTCTAGGGGCAGTGGCGCCTGATCAGTGCTCGACTAGCGTTCGAGTGCCGGTCCAGGTATAAATACTTGCGACATGATTTTTCGGTCATTCTTTCGGGAAGAAATAAAGAGAGGAGAGAGAGAGAGCATGGAGGAGAAGAGACACAAGGAGGAAATTAAGCTTTTGAGTCTGTTTTCAGCTTAGAGCTAGTTGAAGAAGTTATAGATCGGGTCGAGGTAAGTACATATATATACATTTCTTCCTCTTGGTACTCTTTTTGTCCAGTTTCATTCGGATATTTTTATTCAAATACCCGTTTAAATTTATATTTTAAAAAATTCATATATTGAGCATACTTATTTGTTGATTTGGTATCTGATTTGGTAATTTTACGTGGTATGGTGTTTCGTGAAAACCCTAACCGCATGCCCCGTCATTGTTATTCGTTTATTTTGGAATTTTCGTTTAATTTGGTTTTAGAAAATTGGAGCCCTAACTTATGAACGTGGTTCTTTGGTATTTGTCCACATGTATTTTGTATATGTTGTTTTATCTATTCCGAAAATTATGTTGGATGATTTTGTGAAGAGATTTATTGTCCGAAAGTTATAAAATTTTATTTGGCTCAACGTGGTATAGATTTTTCTAATTTTTTTCAAGTTTCATGTTAATTTATGCATGTGTTTGAAGTCATGATAGGACTTAAGATCCCAAACAAATGATAATATGTATTTGTATCCAAGAAATATAAAAATTATGGTAAGTATATGAAGAAAACTCCACAATTTATTATATTTGATAATTCATTTTTTAGGAAGTGAGAACTTTATATAGAAATATGGTGAACCTTCCATTAAGAATAAATAATTATAAAATTAGACCAAGAATTTATATATTAGAGGGTGATATTTTTTGACATGCCTTAGATATTACAATGGTAGACCGATGAATACTCCTGGGCCATGGGAGATACTATGGTGGCATATATTTTCTGGCATTGTATATCGGGTAAAAGGTATACCGTCCGTCATGAGACGTTAAAGTTGATGTTCGTGGGTAGTGCTTTAGAATATGTGGATGCATATACATTCATTTTCTCGTTTGGCTATTCTGTTAGCTGGTAAGGTTTATAGCGCTGGTTCCTAAATAATGAAAGAATTTCTGCATACTTTAGAATATAAAGGAATCAAATATAAAATGCGAAAAGATAAATGTGTTTTAAAAAATATATTTGATCATGCATCATACTTGTACATTTATATTATACTCCTATTTCCTTCTTTTGCTTTATTTTAAGTATAATACTTATTGTCTTTGATTATATTATTCCTTACTGAGTATTCATCTCATTTCTTACTATTTTCTTGCCTTCAAATAAGTACAAACTTATACCCGATGAGGCGGAGTAGAGATTTACGGTTGGTTAGGCTTAGACTTGGAAGATGATTTTGTAGACGCAGATTTTATGGTTTGTACTCATGTATCAAAGGATTTTTGTATATTTTGGATGGATTTGTATTGATGTATCTTATTTATATTGATGATATACAGATAGTTTAGTTTTCACCGTAGATTGATGATGTATATGCTTCCGTAGGTTACTACGGTTTGATTTTAAGTACCTAGTGGCATCTCTATATGCCGACATTGTATCCGAAATTACAACGTTGGAGCTACGCCTTAGTTTTATGGCTTTTGGATCCTATTTTTCTATTTTGTGGATATATGTATATATTATTCATGTGAATTGTACAGGTTATGTTTAGTTTGACAGACATTTTATAGGCAAAACTTTACTAGATCCCGGTTAGATTTCGGCACATGATAGCTTAGTGTCAGAGAATGAGATGCCTTAGGTTTGATCTGGATTTTATATGAAAGTCTAGGATAGTATAGGTTAGACTAAATTAGTAGATGTAGGTGTAGGATAATTAAGTTAGATCAGATGGTTCTAGTTACCCTAGTTCACATAACTTAAATTAGAATTAAGTTAGAACTGGTAGTTATGTTTGATTGTGTAGTGTATGATGTCCTAGTTACTTTCAGATATGTGAACTAACCTGTATCGTTCTTGTTTCAGAAAGGATATTAGTAGCTGTGATGGAACGAGTCATAATCCTCTAATAACTTCCATCAATAATCATACTTAACCAAATCAGACTAATACACTAATATTTATAAATACATTAATTTCTATAAAAAATTGGGTAGAGTCTTCACTAATTTGGACAATAACCATACACATAACCTAAATAATAAACCCTATACGGGACAAAGAAATAAGTAGACTTCAAAATTCAATCACAACACATATATAGGATCAAAATCAAAATGCTACTACATCCATAGCTCCAACATAGTAATCTCAAAGTATCATATTAGATCTAATAAGAAATACCATCTAGAAACTTGTACAAATCCAAAATCAGACATATGGAAGTATAACTGTACCATAATAATATACAACATGCCATATTAATGCACAATATTTATCTTGTATCAGTTATTTACATTCATATTATATCAAACACATCCGAATTCTAAGTCTCCAAGATCCAGCAATCTTTCTTTACCTACTCCCTATATTTACTCTTTTTCATCAGGCATCAACTTATTGGTTTTATCTGGAAGGATAGACAAAAATAGTAATGAGTGAGTCAATTGCTCAACAATATACTATAATAACAAAGACATGTAAATTTTTTATATAAAACACACACACACACACACATATATATATATATATATATATGGAGATCCACCAAAGGAATTTGGAGCCCAATACATATATGAACAATGCAGAATTATGAAACGATGTATGAACATGAACTTGTGGATAAAAATCTTATCTTTGCTTATTTTATCTTCTTATTCAATTATTTCTTTCACTTGGTCAAAAAACGTACTAAAAATCATAGAACAGCTCATCCTTTGGGATAAATTTTATTATCTTAAAGGACCAAGGTTAGTAGGCCCTAATAGCTAAGAGAGTAAATAATCGAGGATAGATTATATTCATTCCATATAATCAAAGGCCATGAGTTCTTCCTTATTTACATCCTAAAGATAGGATGACTATGAGTTCTTCTTTATTTACATCCCAAAGATAGGATGGCCATGAGCTCTTTGTTCTTATCCTCCTTAGTAACGCCCCAAAAAAGATGATTCATATATCACTCTATGGATGGAGTTATCATCGATTACCACTGTAATATCCTAACACATGCGAAAAAATATTACCCGCTAAATAACAATCTTTAGTCCAGTTCTTACTGATTTTAACTTAATTTAGGGAATTCTGATTCTTGTTTCTGAACCTTAGTTTTCATTCTTTGAAGAACACTTCAACTTCACATTAGTTCTCATTCTTTAAAGAACACCTCAACTTCATATAACTAAATTTTCAGATAACCTTAGAGTTCTCAATAATTTTAAATAGCATATCTTTTAACAAAATTTCAGATAAAATCATCTAGTAAACTTAAATAATTCATAGTATAATATTTTCACCCTATAACTCAAAATTTATAAAATCATACCTTCCTTTTTGAGCTTAGGCTTGAGAGAAATGTTCAAAACAAAATTTAGACATGAAACACAAGTTAAACAGTGAAATTAAACTCATAAATCATAATATTTATATTTAAATATGTAATTTATTCATAAAATCATGAGAGAACTAGAAAATATACAGTGTTGCATAACAAATCTTAGGGGCAAATGGTATTAGAGTAATAATACCCGAAAGAAGATAACAAAAAGTAATAACAAGGAAAGACAGAACTTATGGTACACTTACCTCAACCTGATTTACTATTTTTCTTACTCTGATCAGGTCAAAAATTGTTTAGAATTCCTTATCTTTCTCCTTTTTCTTCTCCTTTCTCTCCACTCCTTCTCCTCTTCGTGCCCTAACTCTCATCTTCCTCTCCCCCTTCTCTCCTTTTAAACGCAAAATAGTAAATCGGTGGGGGCAAAATATCTGACTGCCTCTCGAGCGCCAGTCAGTCAAGCCTCGGGTGCGGCCTCCTTGGAAATCGCACTTGAACACCATCAAGTGTTCGTTAGGCACACCTCGGGCATGACCCTTCAGGAAATTGCGCTCAAATTGTGCTCGGGCCTCCATCGAGCGTAGCCCTCAATCTCCTTCAATTGTGTCCTGATCTCCATTTTTTCAAATCCATTCATCCTAAATTTGATTATATTAACTTAATTATTAGAATTTATTATATCTTAAAAATCTATACCTCACAGTAGCTGACCATGCCACCTAGACGAAGGACGACGTGTCGAGGTGGTCAACTACATGACAGAGAGACAGAGTACCTAAATTTGTTTGGTAGAATGGCGGACATCATAGAGAATATGGGGCAGAGGAATCTTGCTCCAGTACCCGTTCTTGCTCTAGTCCAAGTCTTGCCAATCTTGGAGCCTCAATTTACGATTGATTTATCTAAGTGAGAGTTTTAGAGTTTATGGGCGAGTCAGATCCAATTAAAGCTGACACGTAGTTCCAATGGTTGAAGAAAGTATTCACTGTCATCCGATATTACTTGCTACCATCCCGTTTGGAGGGCGAAGCATACCATCGGTGAAAAATGAAGAAGAGAGTCATGGGTGTGCCAGGGAATGAAATTACTTGGGCTATGTTTGAAGAAGCGTTCATGGAGAAGTATTTTCCATCCAGCCTCCATAAGCAAAAGGAAGAGGAGTTCATTCGTTTAATGCAAGGTAACCGAACGGTAGCATAGTATGATGTGAAGTTCACAGAGTTGTCCTGGTATGCTCTGTACATGGTAGAAGATGAAGAAAGAAAAGCAAGAAAGTTTTTACAGGGTCTGAGAGATGATATTTGCAAGCAGTTGACGATTTTAAAACTAATAACTTACGATGAGGTGTTGGATCGTGCTTTGATTCATGAGAAGAAGCTTGAGAAAGAAGAATTCTTTCAGAAGAAGACGTCAAGTAGAAGTGGCATTGGTACAAGCTCTAGTTTAGGTTTGAAAATACTGCCCATGGAAAGAAATCAGATCAAGGAAAGAAAATTGGTCCATCTGCACCGGCTAAGCAAGCCTCAGCTAGTTCTTGCGAACATTGCGAAAAGTTTCATGGTGATAGGCATTACTATAAGGCGTTGGGGGTGTGTTTCAACTGCGGCTAATTAGAGCATAAGATCGAAGATTGTCCCCATCAAAAGAAAGCCATTGTCTCTAAGAACGCTGTTCAAGGGAAGGCATTCATAGTGACTGCAAGTAAAGCAAAGAAGTCTGATAGTATAGTAGAAGGTATTATTCCCATTTGTGGCACCTCTAGTACTGTAATTTATGATTTCGGATTCACCCATTTTTTCATTTCGCCTCGATTTTTTTATCATCTTACACCATCTCCTATGATCCTTGATTATTCCTTAGTTGTTTCGACGCCTATAGAATCTTCCATTGTTACGGATGTTTCGTACCCTAGATGTGTTGTTGAGGTGAATGGGTTATCTTTAACTGCTAATTTAATTTTGTTGGAGATGCATAATTTTGATGTAATTTTGGATATGAATTGGTTGTCAAGTATCATGTAAATATTGATTGTTTTCATAAGATGGTAGATTTTACAATTCTAGAATGTAAGCCCTTTCACATTCAAAGAATTCAACGGGTGGAGGAGTTTAGTTTTATTTCGGCTCTGTAGGCTCGTCATCTGCTGAGAAGCAGGTGTGAAGCTTATTTGGCTTGTGCTAGTGTAGTAGAGAGCCGTGAATTAGCAGCGAAGGAGATTCTGATAATGTGCGAGTTTCAGAATGTATTTTTAGATAAATTGTTTGCTCTACCACCACACTAGGAGATCGAGTTTAGAATTAATCTCATGCCAGGATCGGCACCTATTTCAAAGACACCCTACCGTATAGCTCCAACTGAGTTGAAAAAATTGAAGCAATAATTACAGGACTTGTTGGATTTGGGTTTTATTAAACCCAGTGTGTCGCCTTGGGGTGCTCCAGTCCTATTCGTTAAGAAGGATGGGACTTTACCGTTATGTGTAGACTATCTTGAATTAAATAAAATCACGATCAAGAATAAGTACTCGTTGCTACGGATTGATATCTTTTTGATCAATTGGAAGGAACCCGTGTGTTCTCAAAGATTGATCTTCAGTCAGGGTACCATCAGCTTCGAATTAAGTAAGTGGATGTGACAAAAATAACATTTCGGACAAGATATGGTCACTATGAATTTTTTGTTATGTCGTTTGGATTGCCGAATGCTCTTGCTGCATTTATAGATTTGATGAATCCGATCTTTTAGCCTTATTTGGATAAATTTGTTGAGATTTTTATTAATGACATTTGATTTATTCAAAGAGTTGTGCAGAACACGAGAAGTATTTGAGGGCTGTCCTCCAAACCCTTAGGGAGCATAAATTATTTGCGAAGTTGAAGAAGTGCGAGTTTTTGCTTGAGGAGGTCGTATTTTGGGGCCATGTTATTTCTAATTGAGGTGTCTCAGTAGATCCGAGAAGATTGAAGCTATGATTAATTGGAGTCAACTGACAACGATGATGGAGGTTCGTAGTTTCTTGGGTATGGTCGGATATTATCATAGATTTGTAGAGAATTTATCTCATATTACTTTGCCGCTTACCCAGTTGACAAAGAAAGAGGTTAAGTTTGAATGGATAGAAGAGTGTGATCGGAGTTTTTAGTAGTTAAAGGATCGATTGACTTCTGTACCGATTCTGACTATTTCTGATGGTTCTGGTGGTTTTAAAGTGTATTGTGATACTTTCAAGATTGGAAATGGGTGTGTTTTGATGCAGAATGGGAAGGTGGCTACTTATGGGTCTAGGCAGTTAAAGATTCATGAGAAAAATTACCCAACCTGTGATTTGGAGTTAACCGTCGTAGTATTTGCAATGAAGATTTAGAAGCATTATTTGTACGGCAAGAAATTTTGTGTGTTTTGATCATAAGAGCCTCAAATATCTATTTTTGCAGAAAGAGTTGAATTTGAGGCAACGGAGATGGATTAAGTTCCTAAAGGACAATGATTGCGAAATCCATTATTAGCCTAGGAGAGCCAATGTGGTCTTGGATACTCTTAGTCGCCGGAGTAGTTTTGTAGCTAGATTACAGACTAAACAGACGGAGATACTAGATTGTTTGAAGTTTTATAATATTCAGCGATATGTCAAAGGTAACATAATGATATTATCGTTCCTGCAGGTGTAACCTGAGATCCTCCAGAAGACTAAGGATGGATAAGCAAATAATTCATTCTTGATGGATATTGTTGGGGATCTTGATCGAGACTCTCGGATTGATTTTTATATTCATGCCGATAGAGTCTTGAGATTTCGGGATTATTTATGTGTGCTTGATGATAAGGAGTTGAAGGAAGAGATCATAAAGGAGGCTCATCGAACTAGGTACACTATCCACCCTAAAATTAATAAGATGTACCAGGACCTGAAAAAAATATTTTGGTGGAGGAGTATATGGAGAGAAATTATTACTTTTATTGGTAGATGCCTTATCTGTTAGCAATTGAAGGTTGAGAGGAGAAAGCCCTTGGGTTTATTGCCGCCATTGCCTATCCCGAGTTAGAAGCAGGAGGATGTTTCTATGGATTTTGTTATGGGTTTGCCTAGGACCCCAAGGAATATTGATGCGATTTGGGTCATTGTGGATCGACTAATAAATTGGCTCATTTCTTAACCATTTGGACGACGTATTCTCGTGATTACTTAGTTCAGTTGTATATTAATGAGATCATTGGGCTCCATGGAGTGCCAACATCTATTGTGTTCGATCGTGATCCATGTTTTGTCTCTAAATTTCGGGGGAGTTTGCGTCGAGAATTAGGGACGAACCTAAAGTTTAGCACAGCGTATCATCCTCAAACCAATGGCTAGTTTGAGTGGACCATCTAGATTTTAGAGAATATGCTTAGAGTTTCGGTAATGGAGTTGAAAGGGAATTGGGATAATCACCTGGTGTTAGCGAAATTTACTTACAATAATAGTTTTCAGGCGAATATTGGTATGGCTCCATTCGAGACTTTCTATGGCAGGAAGTGTAACGTCTTGATTCTCAATCATCGTAATTGAAGTTATATAATCAATATTTGGTTTAATTAATTTACAAGAGAAATATTAATTATGAAGAAGTCATCATAATGACCAAGGAATCCGTAGTTGACCGACAGAATTAATAGTTGACTGGATATAGTACGTTGTTGACCGGCCAGGAATTGATAACCGATTGAAGGTAAAAGAGACTGGTCAACACGTTGATCGGCTAATTGTGCCAAATTATTCGGTATGCATTTAAGGAAAAAATGACTGGTATACATGTGAGTTAAATGACTAGTATGGGTTTTGCACAAAATAATCCGGTCAACAGAAGGTTGACCGGCTAAGGGAGGCAAAGGCGTATTTTGACCAACTGAGATTGGAGAATGGATTTCCTCTAGAAAGGAATTGAGTGAATATCTAGAGACCATTTTCAGAGGGGAATGAGTGGAAATCTGGAGACAATTTTCGAAGAGGATTAAGAGGAAATTCGAACACGAAAATATTAGAGTGGATAGAATGATAAAGTAAGATAAACAAAGTAGAAATGACCGGAGTAGAATAAAATATTGGAGTAGATTATTGAACAAGTAAGATAGTCGACTGAAATAGATAGATGGCTAAATGGAATAATTATCGGTCAAGAAAGTTGACCGGAATAGATTGAGAAGCAAGAAAAATATTGACCGGATTGGATGAGTTGACCGGAGTTGGCTTAAGATCAAAGCGGCCAAGTCTGAGTAGGAAAAATTTGAAACTTTCTAGAAAAGAAAATTAAATAAAATATCCAAAATTTGAAAGCTTCTAGATACATAAATTGGACAAAATATCAGAAATAGGTGACCTACTCCCACCTACCCTAGTGCCTATAAATACTGAGTCTAGGGGTTTGAGAGTAGAGGGGAGAAGCAAAAGGAAAAAGGGATACGAAGGAGGCAAAGGAAACTTAGAAGAAGAATTAAAGAAAAAAAGCTCAACTGCTGAATAAAGAAGGAAATTGTAGAAAAGGCTAAGGCATGTATACCCTACGATTTTACGCATTAGTGTTTTCCTGTTCTACTGAATAAGTTTCTATGAGAATTATATTATGTTAATTGCTTTCTGTATGTTTGAGTTTGGCTAGCAAATATCAGATACTTATTCATTTGCATCATTGACGACATTCATGAATGTAAGCATGTTCTCTTAAGAACTTCATGTTTAAAGAAGTCTGGCATTTGCATGTCTAAAGAAGTCCGGTAGTTGCATATTTTAAGAAATCCAATTATTTACTTAATTGCATGAAGTCTGGTTGTATGCATCATTGAAGAATTTTGGTAACATGCATCATAAAAAGAACTGCGGTCCTTTGCTTGTTTGAGAACTTTGGACCTCTGTGCATGACGATGCTCTTTCGACTTCGAATTTTTGGAAGATCATGATTTACGGAAATGGAGTTTGACGGCAGAGAGTTGCAGGCCTTAAATGTAGCCGTTTTGTTGGTCAAGACTACAGACATTAAATGTAGCGTTTTGTTGGTCAAGATTACGGACTTTAAATATAGTATTTGATGAGATATGATATAGGATATGATGGCTGGGAGCTGTAGGCCTAAAATGTAGCCGTTATTTGAGATTTATTGATCAAGAGTTGCGGACCTTAAATGTAACTATTATGAATTGTCAAGAGTTACGGACCTTAAATGTAACCGGTTTTCAGCATTTGGTTTGGATTGGTTTTTGACGAAAACTAGTTTTGGAAGTGAAATATGCTTTGGTAACCATTTTTCATGCAAATGACTTCGGCTCATGTATTATGTTTTCATGAAAAGGACTCCGACACATGCTTTATGTTCTGTATGCATTTTATTCTCATTCGGATATTTATGCATATGGGTATATTGTTGGGCTTTTACTCACCCTTTTTGTTGTTTTCCTACTTTTAGAGGAACAAGTAAGTATTTCGGACGAGAAAGCTTAGAACAAGCAGGACGGACTAGAATAAAGAAAATGGTTGATCCGGACTTATGAAGTAGTAAAGACTAATCTCGATGTAATTTTTCTCTAGTTATTTTAGGAAATTTTGTAGAACAATTCTGCTGTGAAATTTAATGGATATTGGTATACTTCCACATGATTTTGTGATTTGAGTAATTCTGGTTCCTAGTGGCATCTCATGTGTCATGGCCAACTGACCTAGATCCATGGCTGGTCAAGAGGTGATTGACCAAGATGTGGTCGGACAAGTTAAGGCCGTCCATCCAATTGTGATCCTGTGCGTATAAAAAAAAGAACATAATTTTTTTATGTTACAAATTTAATTGTTTTTATGTCTGAACTTAAGACGGAGACGTTAAGTACGATTTTGACGGATGTCATATGAGAAAAATATGGCCAGTCTGTCACAAGAAGTGCTGATCTCATATCTATTGGGAGGAGACAGGAGACAGATTACTTTTGGGGCTTCATATGATTTGGGAGATATCGGAGAAGATTGCGGTGATTTTTAAAAAGCTAAAAATGGCCCAGAGTTGGTATAAAAGTTATGCTGATCGGAGAAGATCCGAGCTCAAATTTGATGTTGGTGATTTTGTTTTCCTAAAGGTTTCACTATTGAAAGGGACAACTAGATTTGATATTAAGGGAAAATTGAAGCCACAATTTATTGGACCCTTAGAGATTTTAGAGAAAGTCGGAGAGGTAGCATATTGATTGGTATTACCACCGAATTTGGCTAATGTACACAATGTGTTTTATGTATCGATGTTAAGGAAGTATGTTCATGATCTGACGCACGTCATAGATTATGGTCCTTTGGTTATCGATGAAGATTTGTCCTATTCTGAGGAGCCTGTATAGATCTTGGATTGGAGGGATTAGGATTTATGCTCGAAGACCATTCCCCTTGTGAAGATTTTGTGGAGAAACCATCCTCGCAAGGAAGCGATGTGGGAAAGGGAGGATGAGATTCGAGAAAAATATCCCAATTTATTTCAAGGTATATGTGTTTGTTTGATTTCTAAGTTCGTTAAATTTTGAGGATGAAATTTTTATAAGTCGGAAAGAGTTATGCGGTTTTGGTTTCCGAAATATAGTGATTAGAAGTAATTAAGTTAGTATAATAAAAATTAGGCTTAAAAGTATGCAGAAAATTAAGTATAAAAAGCAAAAATGGACATGAGAGGCCCAGCACCATCCAAGGTGCGCCGAGGGCGTGTTTGGTAGAATGGTCGTGCCTAAGGCGCGCCCAGGGCACATTTTCTAGAATTTGCACGCTCGATGCACCCTCGATGGGCGCTCGAGACACGGATTCCAGGCGCAGTAGCACCCGATCAGCGCTCGATTGGCATTTGAGCACCAGTCTGGGTATAAATACTCGCGACATAATTTTTCAGTCATTTTTTTCGGGAAGAAATAAAGAGATGAGAGAGAGAGAGAGAGCGTGGAGGAGAAGAGAGAGAAGGAGGAGATTGAGCTTTCGAGTCTGTTTCCAGTTTGGAGCTAGTTGGAGAAGTTCTAGATCGGGTCGAAGTAAGTACATTCATATACTTTTCTTTCTCTTCTTGCTCTTTTATTTTATCTCATTCGGATATTTTTGTTCAAATTCCCATCTAAGCTTATATTTTGTAAAATCTATGTATTGAGCATACTTATTTGTTGATTTAGTATCCAATTTGGTGATTTTATGCGGTATTGTGTTTCGTGGAAACCCTAACCCCGCGCCCCGTCATTTTTACCCGTCTATTTTGGGATATTTGCTTGATTTGGCTTTAGAAAATTGAAACCCTAGTGTATGAACGTGGTCATTTGGTATTCGTCCGCATGTATTTTGTATATGTTATTTTATATATTCTAAAAATTATACAAGATACTTTTGTGAGGGGATCTATTATTTGGAAGCTACAATGTTTTATTTGGCTCAAAGTGGTAAGAATTTTTCTAATTTTTTCCAAACTTCCTATTAATTTTGTCTGTGTTTGAAGTCATGAAAAGACTTAAATTTTCAAACAAATGACAATTTATATCTGTATCCAAGAAATATGAGAATTATGCTAAGTATATGAAAGAAACTCTACAATTTGTTATGTTTGATGATTTGTTCTCCAGAAATAAAAACTTTGTATAAGAATATGGTGGACCTTTCTTTAAAAATAAGTTATCATAAAATTGGATAAATGATTTATATATCAGAGGGTGATATTCATTAGCATGTCTTAGGATATTACAGTAGTAGACGGAGGAATGCTCCTAGGCCACGGGAGTTGTTATAGTGGCATATGTTTTCTGGCCTCATATATCGGGTAAAAGGTATACTATCCGACACGGGACATTAAAGTTAAGGTTCGAGGGTAGTGCATTAGGATGTGTTGATGCATATACATTCCTTTTCTTGTTCGACTATTTCGTTAACTAGTAAGGCCTATTAACCCTGATCCCTAAATAATGAAAGAATTCCTATATGTTTTAGAATCTAAAAGAATCAGTATATAATTTAGAAAGATAAATGTAATGTATCGGTTTTCGAATATCATAATTAGTGGTAATTAAGGAAATATAATCAAAATTAGGCTTAATGCATGTGAAAAAATTGAGTTTCGAAAGCGGTAGGTGGCGTTAGCGGGGGACGCCTGCCGGGCACCCAATCCAACATAGTAGCACCTGCCGGGCACTGGATCCAGGCGCCCAGAGCGCCACCCCGCGGTTTAAAACCTGCGAGGGTTTTATTTTGGGCATTCTTCCAACTTTCTAACACGAATGAGAGAGAGAGAGTGAGAAGAGAGAGATGAGAAATTGAGGCTCTCGTATTCAAATCCAACTTGGAGTTAGTTACAGAAGTGATAGATCGGGTCGAGGCAAGTGTACCCATACCCTCTTCTTTCATTTCTTTGCACTTTTCTTCTATTTTTTTCAGGTATCATCGTTCGATCCGATTAAATTTATATTTTATATTACCCATGACTTAAGCATGCACATATGTGGATTTCATGTCCGATTTCTTAGTTTTGACCAATTTTTCGTACGTGAAATCTTAACCCGCGTTTGGAACGATTTTACGTATTTATTTTGAGATTTATGCATGAATTGACTTTGGAATATGGATACCCATACCTTGTATATGTTTATTTATCGATTGACTGTCAGATTTGATAATTTTATGCGGTATTATGCTCATCGGAAACCCTGACCCGTGCCCCCTTTTATTTTACCCAAATTAATTGTAATTTATGTATGATTTGGCTTTAAAAATTCGTAACCCTAGTTTTATGAATGTGGTTGCTCCGTGTATTTGGTATTATGCACAGATTTTATACATGTTAATTTTATGTGTTCTAAAAATATTGTTGGACGTAAATAGTAATTTTTAACCATATTTACGTTAAATATATTATGTTGTATATGCTCTAGAAATTATGTTGTATGCATTTA
This sequence comes from Nepenthes mirabilis, assembly GCA_025585075.1. NCBI lineage: Eukaryota > Viridiplantae > Streptophyta > Magnoliopsida > Caryophyllales > Nepenthaceae > Nepenthes > Nepenthes mirabilis. The sequence goes on from JAODPA010096754.1 coordinate 13,876, forward strand.
TGAAGGGATTTATCGTTCGAAAGCTCTAAAATTATGTCTGGCTTACGATGGTAAGAATTTCTATTTTTTTTATACTTTGTGATGATCATGCATATAATTTATGTTATATAAAGATTTAAACTCATAAGAATTATGCAAATTATGAGAAGTATATGAAGGGAATTCCATGATATGTTATGTTGATGAATCGTTCTCCTGAAGTGAGAATAATGTTTTATAAATGAGTATGAAATTTCCTAAGAATAAGTAGTTGTGAAATTGGACTATGGATTTGTATTTCAAAGGGTAGCATTCTCTGGCATACCTTAGGATATTACTATGACAAATCGAGAAATTACTCTTGGATTACAGGAGATACTCTGGTGGTGTATCTGTTATCTACTTTTTGGCCCTGTATATCGGGTAAAAGGTATATCGTTCATCACGGGACGCTAAATTCAAGGTTTGTGGTTAGCGCCTTAGAATATGTTGGGACATACACATTTTTTCCTTGATTTGTTTACACCGTTAGTTGGTAAGGCCTATTAACCTACATGTTTTGGAACATAAAGAAAGAATAAATAAAATGGGAAAGATAAATAAATTCTGAAAAGTGTATTTGATCATGTTTCATATTTATGTATCTTTATTATGCTCCTTTTCCATTCCTTTACTTTATTTTATGCGCGTTGCTTAGTGTCTTTAATTATTGTGCTTTATTGAGCATTTGGCTCACATTTACTATTCTGCCTCCCTCCAGATGAGTACAAGCTTATACTTAATGAGATATAGTAGAGAATTGAGTCGGCTAGGTTTGAAGACGTGGAAAATGACCTTGTGGACGTAGTTTTGTAGTTTTGTAACTTTTTGTTGAAATATTTTGTATATTTTGAGATGAAATTGTATACTGATGTATATAAGGCGCGCCTAGGGTGCCTTTGGTAGAATGCCCGTACCCAAGGCGCACCCAAGGTGCATTTAATAGAATCGTTCACTCGCTCAAGCGTGACCCTTCGAGTATACTGGTGCTTGACCGGTGCTTGAACACCAGTCTGATTATAAAAGCACGCTCAAAATTTTCACACGCTATTTCCAACGGTCTAGAAGAGAGGAGGGAGAGAGAACGCGAAGGAGAAGAGAGGGGAGAAAATTAAGGCTCTCAAGTTCGAATCCGGTTTAGAGTTAGTTATAAAAGTTGTAGATTGGATCGAGACAAGTACATTTATACCCTTTTCTTTCTCTCTTTTTACTTTTATTCTTGATCTCTTTGGATATTTTTGTTCCGATACCCATCCATACTCTTATTTTTATGTTACCCATGTATTGAGCATGTAAATATTTCGATTTTATATCCGATTTGTAAGATTTGCTTAGTAATTCATCCCACGAAACCCTAACCCATGCCCCTTGGCTTTTACCTGTTTAAAATGAAATTTATGTATGATTTGGATTTAGAAACTTAAAACCCTAGCTTTATGAATGTGGGTACCTTATTTATTTGGTGTTTATTTTCATATATTTTATATATGTTAATTTTCTATATACTGAAAAAATTATCGGACATGGATTGAGATATTTATTCGCATGTACGTTAAATATGTTATCATGTATATGCTTAAAAAATTACGTCATATGCATTTGTGAAGGATATTATTGTCCGGAAGCTCTAAGGTTATATTTGGCTTATAACGGTAAGACTTTTTGATTTTTTGCGTGCTTTATATTGATTTTTGGATGTAATTCAAGACATGTGGAAACTTAAATTTATGAGAATTATGCAATTATGAAAAGTATAAGAAGAAAATTTCATGATATGTTATATTTGACGTATCGTTCTCTTGGAGTGAGAATAAAATGTTAAGAATAAGTATGGAATTTCCCTAAGAATAAGTAAATGTGAAATTGAACTAAGGATTTGTATTTTAGATGGTAGTATTCCCTAATATTCTTTAGGATATTACTGTAGAAGTATAAGGATTGCTTATGGGCCATGGGAGACATGGTGGCATATATGTTATGGCCCCGTATATTTGGTGAAAGGTATACCATTCACCATGGGATGTTGAATTGTGTGGGTTGTACTTTAGAATGTGTAGAAGCAAAGACATTCCTTTTTTGTTCAACTACACTGTTAGTTGGTAAGGCTTATTGGCCCTGATCCGCAAAGATAATGAGATTTTTGCATGTTTTAGAACATAAAAGGATCAAAAATAAAATGAGAAAGATAAATACATTTTGAAAAGGTATTTGTTCATGCTGCATGATTCTGCATTCATATATTGTTCCTATTTCCCTCCTTTTGTTGTATTTTACATTTATTGTCCATTGTCCTTGTTTATATTGTGTATTGTTGAGTATTTAGTTCATTCTTATTATTTTCTTTCCTTCAAATGAGCATGCGTTTATCCCTGACATAGCGGACTGAGAATTAAGAGTCAGCTAGGCTTGAAGACTTAAAGGATACTTTGAGGACTAAATTTTGTAGTTATGTGCTTTATGGAGCTTATTTGTATATCTTTGATGGTTTTGTATATTAACATATGTGTATGATGGTAATGTACATGTAGCTTCATTTTCGTTATATTTGATGGATGTATATACTTTCGTAGGTTTGTATGGTTGTTTGGAATACCTAGTTGCATCTTATATAAGCCGACGTCATAATTGAAATTATGACGTCAATGCCACGTGTTGTTGTGGCTTTTAGGTCCTGTGCTGTTGATGCTTATTTGTGTTGTATAGAGATTTTGTACAGGTTTGTACTTGTTTGACGACTGTTTTTTAACCGAAACTCTATCGGATTCCGATTAAAAAACGTGGTCTATCACAGTTGGTATCAGAAATGAGATGCCTTAAACTTAATCTGAATCTTATATGGAGGCCTAAGATAGTATAAGCTAGATCGAATAAGTAGATGTAGGCATAAGATGTTTAAACTTGAATGGGTAGTCTTAGTTGTCCTAGCTGCCCTACTTAGACCACCTGTTATATTTAATTGCGTAGAATTGTAAGTTATTAGCGAGTGTCCGACCAGTAATCTAACCCAAATTGTTTTTGTTTCAAAATGGTCATTAGTAGCCAATCATGCCACTAAGACGGATTGCGCATGGAGGTGGCCAGCCGCGTGATAGAGAGGCCAAGTATTTGAATCTGCTTGGTTGTATGGTCGATATCATTGAAAACATAGGGCAGAGAAATCTCACTCCAGTGCCTGTTTCTACTCTGGTTTAAGCTCCCGCTAATCTTGGACCGTCTACTTATGACCGATTCATCCAAGAGAGAGTTCCCGGGTGAGCCAAATCGGATTAAAATGGACACGTGGTTCCAGAGATTGAAGAAAATGTTCGGAGTTATTTGTTGTCCAGAGGAGGATTGAGTATTGTTTGCCTCTTATTGGTTGGAGGGTGAGGCCCATCATTGGTAGGAGATGAAGAAGAGGGCCTTGGGTGTGCCAGAGAATGAGATCACTTAGCCCATATTTGAGGATGTATTTATGGAGAAGTACTTCCTGTCTGTACTCCATGAGTAGGAGGAAGAATTTATCTGCTTGAGGCAAGGAAGTTGGTCAGTTGCCGAGTATGATGCGAAATTTATGGAGTTGTCACGGTACGCTCTGTACATGGTTGAAGATGAGCAAAGAAAGGCGAGAAAGTTTCTTCACTGTTTGTGGAATAATACGCAAGCAGTTGGCGACCTTAAAGTTGACAACTTATATGGATGGTTGGATCGTGCTTTGATCCACGAAAACGAGCTTGCAAATGAAGAATTTTTCAAGAAGAGGACGCCGAGTAAAAGTGTGTTGATCCCAGCTCTAGTGCGAGTTCTGGGAGGCTGCCGAAGAGGTTAGGCAACTAGATTCGAAGAAGAAGAACAGTCAGACTGTACCGTCCCCACAAGCTTCAATTAGTTCATGCCAGCACTATAGGAAAATGTATGGAAGTAAGTCTTGTTAAAAGTTGATGGGTGTGTGTTTTAATTGTAGCCAAGCGGGGCACAAGATCAAGGAGTGTCCTCATCTAACGAAGACCTACACCCCTAAGCCCATTGTGTAAGGAAAGACTTTTACAGTGTCCACTAACAAAGCAAAAGCGTCCCATGATGTGGTGAGAGGTATTCTTTTTATCTATGGCACTTTTGGTATGGTACTTTTTGATTTTGGATCCACCTATTCTTTCGTTTCACCTCGATTTGCTTGTCATCTTGCATCATCTCCTGTCATCCTTGAATATTCTTTGGTTGTATCAATGTCCACAGGATCTTCTATTGCTATTGATGTTTCTTACCCTGAGTGTTCGATTGAGAAAAATGGGTTGTCCTTAACTGTTGATTTGATTCTTCTGGAGATATATGATTTTGATATTATTCTGGTTATGGATTGGCTGTTATGAAATCATACAACTATTGATTATTTTCATAAAAGAGTTGACTTTGTAATTCCGAAATGTGAGCCCTTTCGCATTCAAAGAATTTGGCAGGTTGAGCCGTCCAACTTCATTTTGGCTCTATAAGCTCGTCATCTGTTGAATAGTGGATGTGAAGCCTATTTGGCGTATGCCAGTGTGGTGGAGAGCCGAGAGCTATCAATGAAGAAGATTCCGGTGGTATGCGAGTTTGAGGATGTATTCCCGAATAAATTATCTGCTTTACCGCCACACAGGGATATCGAGTTCAAAATTAATCTCATGCCTGGATCAGCACCCATCTCAAAGACTCCCGATCATATGGCTCCTGCTGAGTTGAAAGAATTAAAACAGCAATTGAAGGACCTTCTAAATTTGGGTTTTATTAGACCCAATGTTTCGTCATGGGGAGCTCTGGTCCTGTTCATGAAGGACAGGACTCTGAGGTTATATATAGATTATCGTGAGTTAAACAAGATCACGGTTAAGGACAAGTACCCGTTACATAGAATTGATGATCTCTTCAATCAATTATATGGGTCCCGCGTGTTCTCTAAGATTGATCTTCAGTCAGGATATCATCAACTTCGGATTAAGTACGAGAATGTGGCGAAAATGGCTTTCTGGACGAGATATGGTCATTATGAGTTCCTTGTGATACTGTTCGAATTAACGAATGCCCCCACGATGTTTATGGACTTGATGAATCGAGGTTTCCAACCCTATTTAGATAAATTTGATATGGTTTTCATTGATGACATCTTGATCTATTCGAAGAGTTGTGTTGAACATGAGGAACATTTGATGATCATGCTTCAGACCCTTCAAGAGTATATGTTGTTCGCAAAACTAAAGTGTGAGTTTTGGCTCAAGGAGGTCGTATTCTTGGGCCACGTCATTTCAAATGGAGGCATCTTGGTAGACCCGAAGAAGATTGAAGCCGTTATCAGTTGGAGTTGATCGATGACCGTGATGAAGGTCTGCAGCTTTTTGGGTATGACCAGTTATTATCGCCGTTTTGTGGAGAATTTCTCCCGAATTGTTATGCCCCTTACCCAATTAACGAAGAAGGAGATGAAGTTTGAATGGACGGAGGAGTGTAACCGAAGTTTCCAAAAGTTGAAGGATCATTTGACTTCAGCTTCAATTTTGACTATTCCCGATGGTCCTAGTGGTTTTGAGGTGTATTGTGATGCTCCTAAGATTGGCCTCGGATTTGTTTTGATGCAAAATGGGAAAGTAGTCACTTATGGGTCTCGATGCTAAAAGTTCATGAGAAGAACTGCCCGACCCATGATTCGGAGTTAGTTGCCGTTGTTTTCGCGTTGAAAATTTGGATGCATTATCTGTACAGTAAGATGTTTCTTGTGTATTCTGATCACAAAAGCCTCAGGTATTTATTTTCGTAGAAAGAGTTGAATACGAGGTAGCAAAGGTTGATCGAGTTCCTTAAGAATTATGATTATGAAATTCACTATCAGCCGAAGAAGGCGAATGTGGTCGCGAATGCTTTGAGTCATCACACCAATTTTGTGGCGGGAATACAAATCAAGCAGATGGAGATGCTGGATTGTCTGAAATTTTGTAATATCCAATGTTTTGTCAAAGGCAACTGGATAATATTGTCTTTTTTGCATGTGCAACTCGAGATCCTTCAGAGGATTCTGGAAGAGCAGGCGAGTGATCCACTCTTGATGGATATTGTTGAAGACCTTAATTGAGACTCTCGAAGAGATTTTAATGTTCGTGTTGATGAAATCTTGAGATCCCGGGAGCATTTGTGTGTAACTGATGATAAGGATTTGAAAGAAAAAATCATGAAAGAGGCTCATCATACTAAGTACACCATCCCCCTTGGGATTAATAAAATGTACCATGACTTGAAGAAAATATTCTGGTGGAGAAATATACAAAGGGAGATTGTTGCTTTTGTTGGCCGATGCCTGGTTTGTCAGCAATTGAAGGCCGAGAGGAGGAAGCCCTTGGGTTGATGCAGCCATTACCCATTTCGAGTTAAAAATAGAAGGATATTTCTATGGATTTTGTTTCGGGTTTGCCTAGGACACCAAGGAATCATGGTGCAATTTAGGTCATTATGAATCGGTTAATGAAATCGGCACATTTCTTAACCATTTGGATGATGTATTCTCGTGATCGCCTGGTACAGCTGTATATCAACGAGATTGTTAGATTGCATAGAGTACTAGTATCTATTCTATCCAATCATGATCCGTGTTTCATCTCTGATTTTTGGGAGAGTTTGCATTGGGAATTAGGAATGAACATGAAGTTCAGCATGGCATATCACCCTCAGACAAATAGCTAATCTGAACGAATGATCCAGATATTGGAGGATATATTTAAAGCCTCTGTGATGTAGTTGAAAGGGAATTGGGATGATCACCTGGCATTGACTGAATTTGCTTACAATAACAGTTTCTAGGCGAGTATCGGCATGGCTCCTTTTGAGGCACTGTATGGTAGGAGGTGTCGTTCTTCGATCCATTGAAAAAAAATAGGAGATAGACGTCTTTTGGATCCAAATGTGATCAAGGAGACATTGGAGAGGATTGCTGTGATTTTTGAGAAGCTCAAGATGGTTCAAAGTCGGTAGAAAAGTTATACTAACCGGAGGAAATCCAAGTTTAAATTTGAGGTTAGTGATTTTGTTTTCCTAAAGATATCGCCATGGAAGGGGGTCTTCAGACATGGTGTTAAAGAGCAGTTGAAGCCACAATTTATAGGTCCCTTCAAAATTTTAGAAAGAGTTGGAGAAGTGGCATACCGGTTAGCGTTACCACCGAGTTTGGCTGATGTGCATAATGTCTTCCACGTCTTAATGTTAAGGAAGTATGTCCACGATCCGATGCACATCATCAATTGCGGCTCCTTGATTATCCAAGAAGATGTTGAGGAAGTACATCCACGATCCGATGCACGTCATCAATTACGGCTCCTTGATTATCCAAGAAGATTTATCGTATTCGGAGGAGCCAGTTTACATCCTGGATCGAAAGGATCAGATTTTGCATTCGAAGACCATCCCTCTCATGAAGGTCTTGTGGAAGAATCACTCTTATGAGGAGGCGACGTGGGAAAGAGATGATGAGATTCGAGACAAGTATACCCACCTATTTCAAGGTATGTATATTCATTTGATTTTAGGATTCGTAAATTTTGAGGATGAAATTTTTTAAGTGGGGGAGAGTTGTAAGGTTCAAGATTTTAAAATATAGTAATTAGAAGGCAATTAAGATAATGTAATTATAATTAGACTTAAATATATGCAAAAAATTAGCTTCAGAAACGAAAAAAAGTCAGGAGGCCCGACGCCTAAGAGGTGCCTGAGGTATGCCTAGGGTGCGTTTGGCAGAATGCTCGCACCCAAGGCGTGCTCGAGTGCCCTGGGGCATATTTAACAAAACCGTTCGCTCGATGGGCACTTGAGTGCGGCCCATCAAGTATGTTGGCACTCAACCAGCACTAGACTCCTGCTTGAGCGCTAGTCTGATTATAAAAGCGCGTTCAGGATTTTCACAAGTTATTTCCAACGGTCTAGAGAGCAAGGAAGGAGAGAGAACACGAAGGAGAAGAGAGAGAATGAGGAAATCAAGGCTCCCGAGTTTAAATCTAGCTTAGAGCTAGTTAGAAAAGTAGTAGACTGAATCGAGGTAAGTGCATTGATACAATTTTCTCTCTCTTTTCATTTTTTGTCCCAATCCCTTTGGATATTTTTGTCCCGATACCCATCCATGCTCTTATTTTTATGTTACCTATGTATTAAGTATGTAAATATTTTGATTTAATATCCGATTTGTAAGATTTGTGCAATAATTTGTCCCATGAAACCCTAACCCATGCCCCTTGGCTTTTAACTGTTTAAAATGAAGTTTATCTATGATTTGGATTTAGAAACTTGAAGCCCTAACTTTATGGACATGGGTTGTGACGACCCGACTTTTATTACCAACAAAAGCCGTCGTCAATTTCCAAAGTCCTTACA